>CM031243.1:749749454-749835442 GCA_018340775.1 Taxus wallichiana var. yunnanensis
GGAATGGTATAAGTGTGTCCTCATGTTCAAATTTCACACAATGATGGAAAGTGGAAGGAACACAACCCATGACATGGATCCAAGGTCTACCAAGCAACAAGTTATATTGAAATTCCCCCTCTAAAACATAAAACAATTCTGGAACAATGTGGGGTCCCACGCGAACATGAAGAATGACAATGCCTAGTGTGGAGGTGATAGCATCGTTGAATGAACACAACATGATTTGGATGTTTATGCATGTAATTGTCGGTATGCACATTTGAGAAAATTCATGGGATGAAATGATGTTAATTCTAGCACCTCCATTAATCATCACACAACGTGCCGTATGTCATCAATGTGTACGAGAGAGATGAAGAGGGTGGAGTCCAGGTCCTCATTTTGGTATGGCATGATCTCTGCCTCTAAGAAGTTGAGGGAGGCCACTTGGTGAACAAGGTGAGGTGAGGATGAAGGTGGTAATTTGGTGAGGGAGGCTACATGATGGGTTGTGTCGTGTCTCACGACCCCTTGTGACCCGCATCCCATTTCGCAACCTAACCTCATTACCTAAACTTTACACAATTATTTATTAATTACCTTGTAATTGATAAATCCACATCACCTTACCCGCCACCTCACTTTGCCACCTCATCATGACCTAGCCCTAACCCTAAACTAACCTAATTAAGACCCATGACTTGGTCAGACTCACATCCATAACTAATGCCTCCTTACTCGCACCCAAAGCCGACCTTCTAGCCACTTGACCAAGCCCGCAATCGATCTCTCGGGAAAAGTGGGGGAAGGTGGGCTATTTTACTAAAAATAGCCTCCTTTTTCCTAACCGATGCCGGTTCTACTCGACCGCCGCCGGTTACGCAACCGCCATCGGTTCCTCGTAAATGGGCTTCCCAAACCAAAACAACGGATGGGAATTTCATTTTGGAGATCGGTCGAAGGATTTTTAATCAAAGGAGAGTCCAAAGCGATCGCAGAGTCCGTAACTTCACGACCAAGCAGAGACGAGTAAAGAAACCAAGAGTTGGCAAGAAAGGAGATCAACTCGGCACCTTCATCAAATCCAAGAAGTTACATCTTGCATGTCCTCCATTATAACATTTCTTGTGCTTTTGGAATTGTAATCTTCCCAAATCCGCTCGAACCCATTATCTAACGTACCATTGCCTCTAACTATCATTCCTTAGCTTCTAACCATCCCATTTCTCAATACTATCCAAAACCAGCCATTACAAACACCACAACCAGCCCGTAAGATCCTGGAACCAACCGGTATCGGTTATATGACCGCCATCGGTTATAGGTAACCGCATCGGTTCCTTTGATCAAAACCAAGAAAAACAGCCTTTTCCCTACCTAGCCCACGAAACAATTTAATTGGTACTCTACAAGATTTTGTGTTAATTCATATTATAGGAACTCGACCACCTTCGAAAGGAAGTTTCATACTTCCTGGGCCCAAGGCAGTTCCCTCATTTATTATCTAATCAAAATCTTGTGGTCTTGTGTTCTTATTTGCAGGTAGTCCTTCCAAGACAAAAAGGAGTTCTTCGCAGTCAGCCTGATCTTTCTCTACGGTACGCGCACATCATCTCGACATTCTACAGGTATTCCTCCTAACCCTAACCTTATCTGTTTCTATAAGGAACGAAGCATTTCCGAGTGAAACATTTTGGCATACGACGGTGGGACCCATTTTGGGTTTTTCTTTATTTCTTGCTTGCTTTTATTATAGGGAGCATACTTGCTGTTTTTTCTTCCAGAGGTATTCACAAGGGTATTTTATTATTCTGGTAAAAGAACTTGCTTTGTTTTTGCATCTTGCATTAGTAAAAGTCATCTCTTTTGCTTCATCGAATATCACTTTCGATTTGGGTTTTAAAACACATGCATTGCATTCCTGCCTGTTGTTTTTCAATTCTAGTGAACATAGATTAAGTAATGTGTCGTACACGTGGGGTGATATCCACGGTATTGACAGAAATTAACCTTAGTTTCACCGCACAACACGTACCGAATCACTTCACAATTAACACAACAGCTCAAACATCCCCCCTTTTTTTCCGCGGTATTCCTCCGCCCGATTGAGGTAACCTTATAAGCCAAAACAACTTGACATTTCCCCTAAGTCTCTTGTTTAGGATTTCTGACATCATTCTACGTCTAAAGGCATAAGCCCACAATAATTAAAATTAACCCTAAGGTTAATCTCTGGATTTGCGTGTGCATCTTGCTTGTTTGCTGTCCTGTTTTCTCTGTCATACTTTGTCTTCTGTGATCAATAAGTTGCTAAACATACTCAACGTTACTAAATCAAATTAGCAGCCCCTTTGTATCTTCTTATTCTAAATTTTTGACACCGACATCGGTTAAGAGACCGACGGCGTTTGATCTGTGACCGACACCGGTTACTAAACCGATATCGGTTACTGTCTCTCTCAGCCCCTGACAAACCAGCAGCTTGCCAAATTCACCTTTCAGACGTTGTTTTTGTTCTGGATAGATTGAAACTTTCCTGGGTGTTCTAGTCTATGGTTGTCATCACTCGGAAGCAAGCCGCCGCCATGGTTTCACATGCCCGCTGCTCGTGTCTTCGCCTCGAATCACCCCCTTCACATTCTATAGAAACCCTACGGACACCGTGTGAGATCCCCAAATTCCTGTAGGAGACAAGGACTTTGCCAAATTTCTGGATGCTAATCCCAGCGCTGTACAATACTATTTGTCTCATACCCCTGACCGTACGCCTGATGGTCAGCTCCTTATGGGCATGCCTATTAGTATAGCTGCTCATTTAGCTCCTACTCCTCCTGATAACAATACCTTACTTCCTGCATCGCTAGCCCCGTCTCCCAATCCGACAGCGGCAGAGGTTCATACGACCCCGATTAGCTTTCCTTTTGTTAATCTTGGATCCCACGTATCGCTACCACCAACTGCCCCTATCTCATCTCTCTTCTGCACCACTCCATTCATGACTTACTCTCGCCACCTATTCAAACGAGCTTTCCTTCTCAAGCTCCGCCTACCTTTTCATTCCCATATACGTATCCAGTGACCTCAACACCTTATATGGGACACCCCTATTCTGTGGCACCATCATCTCATCCAACCACAGATTTCATCAAGCAAATGATGGACAAAATGCAAAACCCGGAGGCTTCCGTTTCAGAAGTCGTAGAATACTGACATACGAGCAAGTTTGTCGGGAGCCCATTCACCCTTCTCGTCCCCCTTCATTCTTATCCGCCCAATGGGAGTTGCCAAAGTTTACTCGTTTTAAAGAAAGAGGATCCTCAACAACACTTGCGATCATTTAGACATGCTTGTTATTTGATTGCCCATGATGATGCCTTGTTACTCCGCACCTTTCCCATGTCCTTATCGGTGGCCTGCCTTGAGTGGTACAAAGGTTTTTAACCCAAAGACTCAATCTTCTCTTTTAACCAACTAGCCCAATCTTTCTTGGATCATTTCTCCATTAACATTGCAAGAAAGTATCTATCATCATCGACTTATGCCATCCGACACCAAGACGAATCTATCGCAGATTTCGCTGGACGATGGCATGGGCCTTATCAACCAACTTACGATGCCTTGCCTCAAACCGAACTTATCGAACTCTTTACGCGGGCCTGCGCTAAGCACATCTCCCCTACCCTCCAAATTCAAACTTTCCGTACATTCGACGAGGTTTTACTATGGCTCGAAAATTAGAAATTCGAGCCTTAGAGGAAGAGAAATTGCGGTCACGCAACAAGAACTCCACTTTCCGAACTCCCGATTCTACCAATAAACCAAATACCACCACTCCTCACGCGTCAACCTCTTCTAAATCAAAAGGAGCTGCCCACGCGGTGATGGTCAAATCCCAACCACCGTCCAATACTCCACCAAAACCACCTATAAATACAAAGCCGAGCCCACCAATTACACTCCCTCGGGAGAAACTTATGGCGTCATCCTAGAGAAATTGCTCAAAGCCGGGGCTATCACCTTGCCCCTCGTAAAACCTCACCGGGTTTGACTCCACCCGCGCAATACCTTCCCGGTACAAAGAAATGACTTTTGTAACTTTCACCGCGTAAAAGGACATAGTCATGAAAACTCGCAAGATGTTGAAAAACATAGTGCAGAAATGGTTGATGCAGGGGATATAACACTCGATAATCCTAACGCCTCGCTAACCGAAATCTGAAAATTTTCAACAAGCCATTCCCGAATCACTCGTCCAAAGCAAAGAACGTAAACCAAGATATCTTAGCCGAGGAGAGTGTTCATGAGATCCATGCAGATTCGATACCCACCAAAAGCCTCTATCGAGAAAATTTTGAATCAAGCCTCTTCACTAACACAGAGCCCGAACCTCCTTTACCACCATCAAGCCAAAGCGAAATCATTCCTTTACCCATAGAAGAGTTAGCTGCGCCTGTGCTTCCCTTCCCATTAATGAGTCTTCTTACACCACATCCCTACAAGATCGCGAGCGGATGTTGTCTAATCTATCCATTTCCCGTGACGTCTCCTTCTACCACTCTTGCCGCACAAGAGGAGGGTACGCCACTCCTTTTGACATCCTTAGATGAGAAATCTCTCGCACCGACATCATTAAATTCTTTAGCCATGACATGCACCCTCCAACATGCCCTTCTCGCCTATTAGTCCTCATCACCTAAATCTTTTCAACAACCCGTCGACCTCTTAGCATCTACTGATACAGTGCCTCATCCGCCTCCCGTGTCACACCCGCAATGGATTGGAATTACAACTCACTTTTCCTCTCGTACCAAAATTACAAATTACACTGAGACTGTCATTCCACGTAAGATGACAGCCCTATGGGAACGTTTGAGTACTCCTGTTTCTACTCAAATGCAAATGACTCGATCCCGATGTCTCCACCATCTACCCGAAGTGCTTACAGAAGCTTAAAATGCCCCTGTTCTCGCCTTCACCCCCCTCACCTCTACCAAATTCCCCGTCCACTTCTATCAACTTAACCAGATCTTCCCCTACGCTTGGGACCTCACCAATGCCCAACTGACACACCCACCTAAGCGACTCGATCTATCCAAAATAAATCCGTCCCGCCACCTAGAGACAAACGCAATCCGGGTCTCTATCACAATTAAAACCCTCTTCATCACACCCACCTTCCATATTGGGACCTCATCCCTCCACCTTACATCAATATATCATACCTCCTTTGTTTTCTGCAAAACGACCTACGCCTTTTACACCTATACAGAGATCAAAGGGTATCACAACATCATTACCCCGCGTATCCGGTCCACCTATCAACCCTAAACCAATCCCATCATCAAAGGATTTATTTTTCTGTCACCCTTTCTCCGTGGTTGTTTCCCGCTACCATGCCATCTCGTAGCCTCATCATCTAACCAGCTTAACGTAACTTCAGGTCCAAGAAACCACGTTTAGTGAAAAACATGTGTCAAAGACTCCTCGACTAAACCACCACCCATACGAACTAAACACGCCCAAACATTACCACAACCCACACAATCAATGCCCTCATCTTCTTCTCGATTTTGACCCACTCAAAGGATCCTATGCCAAAATCCTTGCTATGTTGGTGGAGAATGCGACCATCTCCTACCCCCACTTAGACCTTACGACCCGCCTAAGCCCCGACTGTGGATTATGATGAGTCTAAAATCTGCGCCTATCACCGCACACCTGGACATGATGTAGAAGGATGCAAAGCTCTAAAACCATCCTTCGCTACCACCTCTTCCGGATCGAAAGATTAAGAAAGACAACTTACGAAGGGAGAGACCTCTAGCGCCAATTCCCTCTACTATACCATCCGTCCCCGCCTCACCAAGATCGATCATTATTACAACCCCACCTCTCAAGACCATGAATTATCCCAACCATCTTCTTCATCTCAGTCTACGAAGATAAATATGATTGGGGTGGCAATCCGAGGACAAAAAACAATGGGAAAGCGAAAGAAAACACACCTACGACATCTCTTTCTCCTTCAACCATCCCGATTACACCACCACCTAAAGTGGTTATTCATGACCCGCCTATCCCGCCTCTAATGGAGTTGCCCACCGAACCATGATCAAACAGCTTCATCAATCGCCCGTAAAATGACACTATATGATCTCATTCAGACTTCTGAATCTCATCGACAAGCTCTCGTTGAGATCCTTCAAGGGATAGAGGTTTTTCCCAATGAAACCCTGCCCGTGGCCTCCATTCTAACACCCAATCACGTTTCCTCTCTCACCAAACAATCCATCTCCCCCACCACTTCTGTCTCAAAACAACAAGCCGCTGCAGTTAGTTTCTCTAAGATGAAATTATCGACTTTGGTATAGAAGACCCGACCCGCCTCTTTTCATTTCCGCTACGTCCGGGACACTCGAGTACGCGGGTTATGATTGACGGGGCGCTAGCTTAAACATCATCTCTTCAAAAGCCTTCCAACAAATGAACATCCCTTCTAGTTGCATGTGTGCCAACCCCATCATGTCATGCGGTCATTCAATGATGCTATTACTTTACATTGGGCACCGTGATCCTCAACATTCGCGTAGGACCACGTACTTTACCCGAACTTTCTATGTCCTCAAGGAGAGTTCCAATATAATATATTGCTAGGTCGCATCCTCGATCCGGGCCATGGGATGCGTTCCCTCAACATTACATCGATGTATAAAATTTGAGTACGAGGGGAAGTCCTACACTGTAAAAGCTGATCCTCCCCCCTTCAAAACTTGCAATATGTTATACCGCCCAAACGATGTGCTTATACCAATTAAGACACCCATACATTCAACCCAACCATCCTCTTCCAATATACCTCAACCGTCCACCTCAACTGCACCTACAACTGATGAAACCACCGTCGCACAAACCACTTCTCTTCCCGCAGCTAACATCCCAACCTCCGACCCCTTAGTAGACGTTTTTCATCGCCTTACGCTGGGGGAGTATCGCCTATATAACGTTAGTTCTTTCCCTACCCCGCAGGAGTACGGACAATTACATGCACACCCCACCTACGACCGTCGCGTGGGGGAGATAATCTCTTACGGACCACCCCATTGTCGCACTAACCTAACATATGGGGGTGTTGACGCATCCTCCATTACCCCTGAACCTCCTCTTGGTGTGGTTCCCTTCCAATCCGATTTTCAATACTTGACAAATCGTCGTTTCGCCCTCACCTTCTTGACTCGCTGTGCGTGGAAAGGCTTTGGTTTTGGCCTTTACGAACAAGGCCGACATACTCTCATCCCCATCACCACACGCAAACATAATGATCGCAGTGGTCTTGGTTTTTCCGAAACACCTACGCAGGAGACACTCTCCGTCACCGTATCTCCGGAAGAAGAGGACGTCGCCCTACCGAACCATCATCACCCACTTTGCCATCATCTCCCACGTAATCGATGGACCCCGAATCTATCCCTCCTAACTTTTTTTTTTTTTTCATAAATGCCATCTTCATAGGTCCTCTCACTTATCAACGCGATAATGAGGACCCATCTTCTCTTCCCTTCGTATCCGCACATGATCGAAGAGGATTCGCTTTGATTAATGTTGTTGAATGCCGGATGACGACTCCATCCTCACTTACCTAGCGCGGATGATTCTTATATTCAACGTGCCTTACCATCTCGAAACTCAAACCATGCCGAACGAATCTACTATAGAAATCAACATCCACACGGAGGAAGATCCTCACATAGTGAAGATCGGACAATCACTTGACACATCGTAACAAGCCGCCTTTACCACCTTTCTCCGTGCTCGCAACCAAGCTTTCGCATGGTCTTACGCCGACATGCCAGAATTGATCCTACCATGCCGTCCATAACATCACTCTAAACCCCGATTCCAAACCACCAAGGTAAATTGAGAAAATGCATCCACGCATTGCTCTCTCTGGTCAAAGAGGAGCTCCAACGACTCCTTTCTGCTTCCTTCATTCTCGCCTATTGACTATCCTCAATGGATTTCTAACATCGCACTGTCACTTAAAGCGGCGGGGGACTTCTGATATGCACGGATTTCCGGGATCTTAACCTCGCTTGCCCTAAGGATGACTTCCTCCTCCCAAGTATTGATCAACTTGTTGATCTCATCGCGGTCATGAAATGCTTTCTCATGGATGGCTTTTCGTGTTACAACCAAATTTTGGTTGCCCCTTCGCCGATCAACACAAACCGCTTCATAACTCCTCGGGAACTTTCGTTACCTGTAATGCCGTTTGGCCTTAAGAATGCCTTTGGTGCGACCTATCGGGCGGGCTATGACCTACATCTTCCATGACATTATGCACACTATCCTCGAAGATTACGCCGATGATCTTCTTGGCAAGTCTAAACATCGCAGTTGAACATCTCGATGTTTTAACCATTATTTTTGATCACTGCTACAATATTCTCGTCCGTCTCCAACCAAAGAAATGTGTCTTTGGTGTCCTTTCGGGAAACTTCTGGGCTTTATCGCCTCTTTACGTGGCATTGAGGTCGATCCATCTAAAGTAAAAGCTATCCTAGAAATGCCCCCACCCAAAACCTTAAACAATTGCGTAGTTTGCGGTGGTAAACTTCAATCCATCCGGTGTTTCATCTCCCAACTCTCTGATCGATGTCACCCTTTTCATCACCTTCTAAAAAGGACGTTGCCTTTCAATGGAGTGAGGAGTGTCACCAAGCCTTCAAGCTCTCAAACATATCTCTGCAGCCACCGTGCTTATCCCACCCCAGACGACCGTCCTTTCTACCTTTATCTTTCCGCCACCGACCATGCTATAGAGCTATGCTCGCCCATCGAGACTGCAGCACGCCGAGAGCAGCCATTTACTATATAAGTCGTGACTCGTGGATTACGAGACTAGGTATACACATGTAGAAAAATTGTGCTCGGCCCTATCATTCGCCGCCACCAAACTCCGACATTACCTCCCGAATCACAAAACTTTCGTCATCACCAACACAGACTCCCATTCATTATATGTACGCCAAACCACACCTAAACCAACGCATCGCTCGATGGCTCATGCTCCTCGCCGACCTCGACCTTGAGTTTATACAATGTAAATCAATCAAAGGACAAACTCTGCAGATCAACTTCATGAGGCCCCTCTACGGGAACAATTTACCAATTTTACCTTCCCGACGAACTCATCGCCACTCTTTCGCTCGGAGAAGTGTCGTATCAAATGACCCTCTTCTTCGATGGATCTAAGTGCCGCGCGGAGGAGCCGGCATTGTTCTCATCCTCTGACGCCTGAACCTATGCCTCTTTCATTCCGACTTGATTTCCTTGCACTAATAATACAAAGCAATGGAATACGAGGCCCTTGTTCTAGGTCTCCAAGTCGTTACATACACTTAGGTATCAAATCTATCAACATTTTCGCGACTCTCAATGGTAGTCAATCAAGTTACGGGCATCTACCAATGTAAAAACGAGGAACTTCGAAGTACAAACACCATGTGGATTCACTTCTAGCTTTATTTACCCACTATTCTATACAAACCATTCCCGCTCCACTAACAAATTCATGGATACTATGGCTTGCTTAGCCTCGCAAATCCCGCCGCGCCAACCGACTCAATTATTCGTTGTGGTCCAAAGCAACTTTTTTTGCACCATCCTATTCAACCCCGGTAGTTTGCATGATAAATACTGTGTCTACTAATTCGCAGGATACCTGGTACCACCAATTTCACGACTACCTTACAATCTCGGTTCTCCCACCTGACCTTACTAGTAACGGAAAACGTGCTTTTCTTAAAAGTGTTTCGCGTTATGTTGTCATGGGAGGACTCCTCTATAAACGTGGCTTTGATGGCATCCTCCTTCGCTGTCTAACCGGCGCAGAAGTCACCTATACCATCCAACAAGTACACGATGGGATTTGTGGTGGACATTTTAGTGGCCTTGCCGTGGCTAAACGAATCCTTCGCCTAGGTTATTATTGGCCTACTCTCAATAACGACTGCTACAAATATGTTAAGCGCTGTGTCATGTGTCAACAACATGCCAATCTTCAACATACTCCTAGCCACCCGCTACAGTCGCACGAGATCTTTGGCCTTTCTCACAATGGGGTTTAGACCCTTATTGGTGAGATTCACCCGACCTCTTCACAACGTCACCGTTGGATAATCACAGCGACCGAATATTACACAAAATGGGTGGAGGCCGCTCCACTCATTTCAATCAAAAAAGAAAAAATTGTCGAATTCATTAACCATCACATTATCTGCGCTTTGGTATTCCTCATCGCCTAATAATGATAATGGTAAATCTTTCAAAATAAGTTGTTACAAGACCTTTGGACAACTTTGGTATCAAACTTAGCTTCTCATCGCCTTACTATCCGCAGCCAATGGTCGTGAATCTTCTAATAAAACTCTAACCAAAATCCTCATGAAAGTCGCCAATGAATCTGGAAGAAATTGGCACGATCACATTCCCTTTGCCCTTTGGGCTTATCGTATCAAGCATTCGCACTCCACTAATGCCACACCTTTTCATTGGTATATGGTACCGAGGCTGTTTTGCTCTCGAAATACAAATACCCTCCCTTAGAATATCTCTTCAAGATATTCTCACCAACGATGATTTCCGCCAAGAGCGGTTAGCCCAATTAGAGCTTCTTGACGAACGACGCCTTACAGCTCTCTCGATCACCTCCAAATCTATCAAAAACGCATCAAGCGTGCTTATGATAAGCGACTTCATGAGCGTACATTTAAGGTTGGTGATCTTGTCCTCAAAGAGAATCAACATGTAACCAAACTAGAAAAGAGCAAACGTGGAAAATTTGCTCCCAATTCGATTGGGCCTTATATAATCACTCACACCTATGGATCGTGCACTTATCGCTTAGCTTCGCTAATGGTAAACCCGAGCTCGAACCCTTAATGCCTTGCATCTTCGACCATTCTACCGTTGAATCTAGTGTTATATCACTCCTTATCTACCTACCGCTCGTCCCTTGAGCTCATTTACCGCTACATACACTTTGTTTTCTATATCTCCGAATAAAATCAAAATCACTTCGCACCTCCCTTGATAATGCCTTCCCTTTTTTAGTCTAGTCCATGACTTTAAAGTATTAAAATAAGCCGTATTCTTATGGGATTTTCTTGAGTCAAACTTCCTACTAAACTAGATGCTTCACGCCAAAAGAACATCTAGTTATCTAAAATTAAATATAGATCGCTCCTCGAAGGACAAATTTATATGCCAAACTATTGCTGCTATTATAAATAGATCGCTCAAGGAAGGACAAATTATGTATGCACTAAAATCATCTCTCGCTACTATAAATAGATCGCCTCCCGAAGGACATTTATACACACGCCAGCCTTTATCCGAAGCTTCTCGCATTGATCAGCTTCGTGAAGACCTCAAGAATAATACAATCAATATCCCTTGTAGACTTCCCGCATCGATCGCCTATATTCAAGTAAAATAAAAGCCTCATTCAAAAGAACTTTTTGGGTCATGGACTTGTCTATTTAGGGTAGGTTCTCTTTCCGTAACACTCACTTTGTAATAAATTCTTCAGACTCACCTATATCATCCACATCACCTCACCATTTGTTCAACTCAAGGGACGTAACGCACACCCGATATATTGTGATCATACAACTCTTTTCAACTATGGACTTCTCGCCTATACACTGCACTTAGGCTTCGTGCCTGCTCTACGTTGTGTGGTTTGTTTAGCTCTTTTCGCCTACGGAGCACTCTTTCCGCTTTGCCTCGCATCTAGAATTGTGTGTTGATCTTAATCAGACACTATTCCCTACTACTGGGTATGCTAACCTTTGCTTTACCTATACCTACACCAACAATATTATCCTACCAAAGACCAACAACATTACCCTACCAACATCAAATTTCTTTACCAAACGACAAATTGCCTAAACCATACCAAATTGCCTAAATTCACCCCTCCCCGATCCTAAGGGAGAACTACATCGGTCCGAGGCCCTTCCTGCTTTGTGCAATGGGCTATGTAGGCAAAGACTGAGACATGGGGTCTCCCAAGGTTAGCTCGACCATCCCCTACCATAACCTATCTTGTGTGGTGAATATAAATATTTTTGTGTATTTTTATTTTAATCACATTTCTCTTTATCCTTTTTCAAACACCGAAAATCAAAACACCGACAATCTTATTATTATCATAACTCAAATCAACATACATATTCAGCTTTTATTTAGATGTTAAACAAATACATCTTCTTTATCATCGACACGCAGTCGGCATCCTTATTTATTCTTATACTCGCTAACATATACTCATCATCACAACTCATCCCGAACTAGGTGATGATCGTGATCGCCGACCCTCTCGCCGGCCTCTCGTCCTCAAAGGTACCGCGCGCTACTATTGGTACCGCCCACCGATCCGCCAATCTCTCTGTAACATATGAATACGCCTCTCGCATGGAGAACTCCAGCCTCTAGTCTCGCCGCCCGTGACTCCGCAACCACTAACAATCCTCTTGTCTCATTCACCTGCGTTTGGAGCTGCTGAACCAAACGCTGCAGACGATCCTCTCGCTGTAATCACCGCTATGTCGTGGCGCCACGTACACCTCGCAGCTTCGCTACCCACCATAATCTATGCCTCTCGTCATTCCTACATCCATTACCCCGCGATCGGCCGCTATCTCCTCGTGCCCTCTCGAGGTGTTGGCCGGGGTGGTGAGAATGCCGCCTGCAGATCGATCCTCATATATGGTCTATAAGCTCGTGGTATGTCCCGCACAAATCCAAATTGTCGCGCACGCGATCTATAGGAATCCTCTCATATTCACTCGGCCCGTGCCCCGCGATCCACCTCAATCGCTCTACACCTCTCAACTCCTCCGCTATGATTTCGGTTACCATATAGTTTCCGTATGGCCTCCAACAGATATCCGCAACGTCACTCTCTCCCATACCGCCTCGTAATACTCAATGTCACCCGCACGGCTTGAGATCTTGCCTCTGTTCTGCGTCTCGACCCATCGTCTAATCCCAACCTCTCGTATCTCTGGGCTCTCTCCCGCTCAGATAGATCGGCCTATTGGTCGCACACAAACAATGTGCTCATAGGCCCAACAAAGTTGTAATAAGTATGAGCAATCCAACGTTGTCCCGTGATTTCGCCTACAAGCCCATAAACCCTCGTATAGCTCCGCCAAATACGCAGTGCCCATGCAAACGTAATGCTCCTTTCTATCATCTCCCGTATAACACACATCAATGCCTTTGAAATTTTCCCCTTCCGCCCTCGGTAATGCATAATACCCTACTGCTATCATTAATATCACTGCTAACCTTGTCTCCTCAGGGTGTGCCGCATACATTACCCCATATGTAAACGATAAACCTCGCTGTGTCAAATCTCGTGCGTATGGACCTAAATCGCATCGTATCGCTCCCGTGCGCGCTAGGTAGTGCCTGATATACTGGCTCTCCTGTAATAGGGAGTCTCAAAATCCGAAACACATCTTCCAATGTTACTGTCATCTCACCTGTTGGCAGATAGAAGGTATTTGTCTCAGGATTCCATCTCTCAATCAGCGCCTGTAACATACCATGGTTACGTGCGATTCGTGAATAATAACGGATTCCACTTAACCCCAAACGATTTATCAATGTCCATTCCGCTGGTGTTACATCCGCTCGGATTCGCGACAACAAATACTGCACACTATCATTCATCCTCAACCTCGTCTCGCCGCATACACCAAAACAACAAACAACCATTCAGCCTGCGTTAGGGTCTTTTTCAAACATTCTCGAAATTTCTCCAAGAATCTGCATCGCTATACGTGAATCGATATCGGTTGCGTAACCGATACCGTTTCCCTAACCGCCACCGGCCATCACAATTTTATACACCTTCCTTAAAAACAACCACCTACGACAATAATTTGCTCATTTCTTCGTTTTTATACATATAAACATACCGAACCCCCGATTGCCTACCCCGTACCACTTAGCTCACCCGCAACCCTTGTTATCATGTTTTCTCTCTCATATCTACCCACCTACTCTCCCCATCTTACTACTCACGAAACATACAAGAATCAAATCACAAACAAAAACAATACCTCTTGAGTTCGCAGCAGCTTGAGGTGGCCCTTGTCTCGCCTCCCGTCCTGCTCGCCGGATGCTTCTCCTCGCTCGCCATGATCACCACCCTTTTCAACTTTGTCTTTCTCGCCTTCGAACCTCGGATCACAATTCACTTTCCTTGTCTCTTTCCTTCTTCTCACCCAAATCTCTCATGCAAATCCCTGCCTCGCCACTCGCCAAAAGCGCCGCGCTCGCGTATTTAACCTCTCGCATGGCTCTAAAATTAAAACTTAAGTTCACACCCTAGCTTTTCTATTTTTAGAAAAGCTCATACCTAAATAACCTAGATCGGTTGTTTAACCGATATCGGTCTATGACTACCGATATTGCTCCTAACCGATATCGGTTACACACCTTCCTTTTGAAACAGTTTCTTTTCTTCATTTCTCCTCTAAATTTTTTTGTCGCCCGCCTCTTTGCCTCGCATAAACAAAAAATTTACCACATTTGTTCATCCACCACACATAGCATTATAATTTCATTAAACATCATTTATACCAATACACAACCATCAACTACAAATATCAAAAAACTATCAATCTATACATCATTTGGATCCAACTCATCAGTTACATATATCACACTATCACAAAACCACCAATTTATCACATAACCTGTCATTCATATATACGCACAAAAACATCAACATCATCTATCTATCAACATGTCAATTAAACTCATCACACATTCTATATATTACCAAACCATTAACAAAATATTTCAACACATTTTAAACACAAAGCATGTGGATCAAAACATCATCTATATATATATACAAATTTTCAACAATACAATGTGCCCTACATCGGGGCCTCTCGTGATCGCATAATATACCAAAGCCGCACGCAGCCGCAATACCTACCACAAATCTCGACTCGCTCGCAGCCGGTCTCTCATATCAAAATATACTCGCTCGCAGTCAGATCAAATGTATAACCCGCACTCGGCTCGCAGCCGTATATAATAAATAAATAAATCAAAACAATGAATAAATGTAGGCACGCAGCCTCTATCAATACAACTGGCCGCAGACGGTGCCCGTGTCCCTATACAAAACCACGCCGGGATCTATCGCTCTCCCCACCGCCCCGGCACCTCTCCCCGCTGGTCCCCGTGGCGCTCTCGCCCCGCTCGTCACTGTACACGCCAGCCGTGGCTGCCCTCCCGAGATCTCTCGGCCGTGCGAGGTCTCGCTCTATGCGCCGCATATGCTCGATACTCGACTCCGACTATCAAGAATATCCCGATAATAACGGCCTCTCGCTCTAACCTCCATATAGCGATCTCGCGCCATCAAGGAATCGGGGCTGGTCCCTCGCACCTAACACCACTATCCCTCGAGCTCGTACTCGCACTCCGTGGCCGTGGCGCCGGTGGAGGTGCCGCCGTGCTCGTACTCGCACTCTGTGGCCGTGGTGGTATCTCGGGGCTCGTGGTGCAGCACGCTGTACGGCCGCTCGTACTGCGTACTCGCACTCGTGGCGTGGCCAGGCCGCTGTGGTGGTGCCGCCTCGTGCTCGTACTCGAGCTCGGCTAGCCGCCCTCGAAACCCCTATTCGTGCTCTGCAGGCAGCAGCCTAATCGCCCTCGTAATAGCTGCACTCGCCCGAGCTGATCTCTCTCTCGCAGCCACCGCCGCTAAGTTCTGGCCAGTGCGGGCTGTGCTACTCGCGCTCTCGTCCAACCCACTGCATTCGATGCCGCCGCTGCACCCGCATCATCCACACCTCACTCGCCGGGTCTCTCCGCTACCTGGGCCGGGATCCCAAGGCCGTGGTGCCGCAGTGGGGGCTCTACATCATCCCTCCCGTATCGAGGGAAGGGAGGTGGCTCGCCCCGTGGCAGCCCCATCTCTCGCTGCGTGCACTCTAAGGGTATCCGCTGCATTCTCCCGCCTCCGTCCCCGCTATCCGTAATGTATACTGGATCGGGCGCGCACTGTATGCGGGCTCCTCTCGCCAGCCGGTGACCTCTCGTAGGGTCTCCATATAATGTCTACTGCGGTAAGGCCCTCTAAAGATATGTCTATAGTAGGCCACATCCCGACTCGCAACAACCGCCGTGGCTGGCCCACAACCCCAACCACCTCTCAAAGCCATATCGGTATACGATCTCGTGGCCCCGGCCGCTGGGTAGCCCTATCGCCTCGATGCATACGATGTGCTCGTATGCCCAACAAAGGCAACAAAAAGGTCGAACAAATACCAAATCGCTCCTCCGGCGATAGCCCCATAACTCCTCAGATAATGCACTGTATATACCGGTGCCCATGCAAAACAGTGTGCTCCTCCACCATCTCCAAAGAGCACTCCCCATCAATGCCCGTGGGAAGCGACCTCCTCTCGAATCCGGGAGGGCGAAGCAGTGACCCTTATCATCACATCAACACGGCAAGCCGTGTCTCATGTCTGTGTGCGCTGCGTACATGTCCCCATATCCAATGCTCGCGCTTATGATATGTAAAGCGCGGCCGCATCCCCAAAACCTCGCAGATGCTATCCATGGCGCTCTCGAATCCACTCGAAAACGGCCTCTCCTCGATCGCAGAGTCGCAGGATGCGATACACATCCTCTAATGTGACGGCCATCTCCCTGGCCGGGCAGATGGAACACATTGGCCGCCGGATCCCATCTCTCGATGAGGGCGACCATCAGCCGTGATCTCTCGCCGATCGCTTCCGTACCTCTGACCCCGCCAAGCCCCACTCGCGCATGATGGCCCAATGCGCCGCAGATATGTGTGGCCTCATCCGACTCAATAGTGGAGGCATCCTATCACGCATCGTCAACCGCCGACGTGCTCGCAAAATCAACCCACATTCTTAGACCCACTCGCTCTAATAACATCTACTTTACCATCTACCCCCTTTTTTTTCAGAACACCCAAAATCTAACCCCACCCCAACACGCTACCTTACCCACCCGAAACCCAACCTAAAAAACCCTAAACCCCATCCTAAACCCAACCCATACCCCGACTCTCTACCTACCCAACCCAACTCAACCCAACCCCACACAACCCACCCCACCAAGCCACCCTACCCACCTTCAAACCCTATCAACCCAAAACCCTAAACCCCACCCATACCCCGGGTCTCTACCTACCCAACCCAACTCAACCCAACCCAACACAACCCACCCCACCAAGTCACCCTATCCACCTTCCAACCTATCAACCCAACACCCTAAACCCCACCCATACCCCGACTCTCTACCTACCCAACCCAACACAACCCACCCCACCAAGTCACCCTATCCACCTTCAAACCAACACCATACACCCTAAAAACCACTCCCAACCCAACCCAACACCCCAACACCATACACCCTAAAACCACTCTCAACCCCCCAACACCCCTCCCCACCGATACACTCCCGGGCCGATACGAGACCGATACCCTAAAACCCCATTAAACCCCTCTCCTCCTCTCGCCGATACGAGACCGATGACCGATGCCGATGCCGCCTTAGTGACCGACATCGGTCCTCGCGCATCGCCCGAGCCGAACCCGCGCGCGGCCCCCAAAACTCATTTTTTACCTATTTCTACCCATCTACCCATCCAAAAACCCTAAAATTTTACACACCTAGCCGCCTTAGCATATCTAACCTATCTACCCTCCCCTTTTCTCAAATTACCTCCATTTACCCATTATTTCCTACAAACTACCAATTCCTACCCAAATCCCAAAAACAACATAACTCAACCAAACCACCAAAATAAAGAGTTTAGAACCTACCGGTACGACAACACGTCGTCGTGGTGGGATGGGTGGTGGTGGTCCAGCTGGTCCAGCCCTCCAGCCTCCTCCCGCTCGTGCCATGGCTCCAATCCCGATCGCTGGGTCCCCGCCAATCACCGCCGCCTCCTCAACTATTCGGGCCCACTATCAACTCTCTCCGCCAATCAAATAGCTCCACCTCACTCAATACCCTCCAAATCAACTCTCCACGCGACAAGTCAATTTTGGATACAAAACACAAAAGTGACAATGACAGCCGTATATTTCTTTTTATAGGTTTTTCGACTTAAACCGATGTCGGTTTCGCTTCTTTTGCCTAGAAACTCAGATCGGTCCCTTAACCGATATCGGCCATGATGAATCGACGCGGTTTGATACCCCTTTACCCCATTCTTTGCCGCTGCCTTACTCCTCGCCTCTTTTCACCAATATCGCCTCTCGTCCACCTTTGTTGCACAACATTTGTTCCTTGGTCCGGCCCGACCCAAGGCCTCGCCCTACCAATCGCCCGACCCAAGGCCTCAACCTACCTATTTGGCCCGACCCAAGGCCCAACCTACCTATTTGGCCCGACCCAAGGCCCGACCCAAGGCCTCAACCTACCTATTTGGCCCGACCCAAGGCCTCGCCTACCCAATCGCCCGACCCAAGGCCTCAACCTACCTATTTGGCCCGACCCAAGGCCTCAACCTACCTATTGGCCCGACCCAAGGCCTCATACCAATTGGCCCGACCCAAGGCCTCAACCTACCTATTTGGCCCGACCCAAGGCCTCAACCTACCTATTTGGCCCGACCCAAGGCCTCGCCCTACCAATTGGCCCGACCCAAGGCCTCAACCTACCTATTGGCCCGACCCAAGGCCTCAACCTACCTATTTGGCCCGACCCAAGGCCTCAACCTACCTATTTGGCCCGACCCAAGGCCTCGCCCTACCAATTGGCCCGACCCAAGGCCTCAACCTACCTATTTGGCCCGACCCAAGGCCTCAACCTACCTATTTGGCCCGACCCAAGGCCTCGCCCTATCAATTGGCCCGACCCAAGGCCTCAACTTACCTATTTGGCCCGACCCAAGGCCTCGCCTACCTATTTGGCCCGACCCAAGGCCTCAACCTACCTATTTGGCCCGACCCAAGGCCTCGCCCTACCAATTGGCCCGACCCAAGGCCTCAACCTACCTATTTGGCCCGACCCAAGGCCTCGCCCTACCAATTGGCCCGACCCAAGGCCTCAACCCACTTATTTGGGCTGACCCATGGCCACCACCCCACAACTTGGCCCGACCCAAGGCCGCATCACTTCCATACTATACCCACAATCAACGTTTTATTTTATCCATCCATCCTGTACCTTGTGTTCCATCGAGCTCACTTGTTCGTGTTTTAGCATGATTAGGGTCCTTGACTTGATCTGTCGACCAACTTTGCCTAGACCTAGACCGTGACGCTTATCTCAACCAAACCAACCATTCGTACCGCCGAACATGCCTAAACGCTCTCGCACCTTACCCGTTATATACCCCCGGAGCTACTTCCTATGCCTCGATACCAGGATTATATCACCCTTGTTTGGATAAA
Organism: Taxus wallichiana var. yunnanensis; assembly: GCA_018340775.1. Lineage (NCBI taxonomy): Eukaryota > Viridiplantae > Streptophyta > Pinopsida > Cupressales > Taxaceae > Taxus > Taxus wallichiana. The sequence continues at coordinate 749,768,918 of CM031243.1, forward strand.
CTATCGACCTTTGCCTATACATTGCTGGTTTGCTCGCACAAATCATGTACCCTAGTCGTACATTTATTGCATTTCAACATGCGTCTCGCTTCCTCGACCTACACCATCACCTTACCATCCTCTCTACCACATATACCCTTTATCAACCCTATCCCCGATTTCCCGCTCACTCAACTCGTGATAGATTTGAGGGGATTACCTATATCTTTAACATGAGAAACCACTTCATATTATTGTCCGCGCAGCCTTTACTGTAACAAGCTACACGACAATAAGGGGCTAATGTAGACACCAAATTCGTGTCTCACGACCCTCGTGACCCGCATCCCATTTCGCAACCTAACCTCATTACCTAAACTTTACACAATTATTTATTAATTACCTTGTAATTGATAAATCCACATCACCTTACCCGCCACCTCACTTTGCCACCTCATCATGACCTAGCCCTAACCCTAAACTAACCTAATTAAGACCCATGACTTGGTCTAGACTCACATCCATAACTAATGCCTCCTTACTCGCACCCAAAGCCGACCTTCTAGCCACTTGACCAAGCCCGCAACCGATCTCTCGGAGAGAAAAGCAGGAAGGTGGGCTATTTTACTAAAAATAGCCTCCTTTTTCCTAACCGATGCCGGTTCTACTCGACCGCTTCGGTTACGCAACCGCCTCTGCCTCGTAAATGGGCTTCCCAAACCAAAACAACGGATCGGAATTTCATTTTGGGAGAGCCAAGGATTTTTAATCAAAGGAGAGTCCAAAGCGATCACAGAGTCCGTAACTTCACCGACCAAGCAGAGACGAGTAAAGAAACCAAGAGTTGGCAAAGAAAGGAGATCAACTGCACCTTCATCAAATCCAAGAAGTTACATCTTGCATGTCCTCCATTATAACATTTCTTGTGCTTTTGGAATTGTAATCTTCCCAAATCCGCCTCGAACCCATTATCTAACGTACTCATTGCTCTAACTATCATTCCTTAGCTTCTAACCATCCCATTTCTCAATACTATCCAAAACCAGCCATTACAAACACCACAACCAGCCCGTAAGATCCTGGAACCAACCGGTATCGGTTATCGCTGACCGCCATCGGTTATAGGTAACCGCATCGGTTCCTTTGATCAAAACCAAGAAAACAGCCTTTTCCCTACCTGGGCCACTAAACAATTTAATGGTACTCTACAAGATTTTGTGTTAATTCATATTAGCAGGGAACTCGACCACCTTCAAAGGAAGTTTCATACTTCTGGCCCAAGGCGCTCCCTCATTTATTATCTAATCAAAATCTTGTGGTCTTGTGTTCTTATTTGCAGTAGTCCTTCCAAGACAAAAAGGAGTTCTTCGTAGTCACCCGATCTTTCTCTACGGTACGCGCACATCAGCAGGTCCTCATTAAGAAGGTCATCATCATCAAAGTTGGTTTTGTGTGGACACAATTGGATAAGGACGGTTTTCAAGGCCTCAGTAGTTCTCCGCATCATGCCTGGCACATGATGGTATGCGAAAAATTTGGTATCATCAAACCCCTTTGGCTTGGGTTTAAGGGGGTCATAAGGTCGAAGAGGGGTAATGTGATAACAAAGGTCCGGAGGAGGTTGGTTAAAATTTTGGCATAAGACCTTAGGATCGATCACAATGGGAAGTGAATGTGGGTTTGGGTGTAGGTGTGGTTGGGTTGTCTTGGAATTGTTTTTGAAGAGTAGGAACAAGTCGAGCTATGGGTTTAGGCGCCGGTGTGGTTTGAGGTATCGGTCGGGTTCCTCTAGGTAGGGGTATAGTAGATGGATGGGTAGGAGGATGTAGGGTTGTTTTGACTACCTTGTTGTGGGGTAGTGGGGTTTTATTTTTGGGTCACACCTTCTTAGGTAAAGGTGATGTGGGTATACGGGGTCTAGAAGGAAAAGCAAATGGAGGAAGATGGTGAGTTACCCATGGGGATAATGGGGGCTTATGAAGGTAGATAGCGCCGAGTCATGCTTGGGGTGTGAGGGACAATGACCGAAGTGTAGTAGGTAGTGAAGCAATGGTGAAGGTATTAAAGGTATTGGTTGTAAAGAGACCGAAGGCGCGTGGTATGAGTCATGTTGTGTGCATGGGTAGGTTAGAGATTTGTGAGGAAGGAATGGGTTGTTGTGTTATTCGGTTATGAATGGGTGAGGGTTCTTGACCATGTTGGGTATCTAAGGTATTAAGGCGGACGGGACAAGTGCGGGTGTGATTTGTGTGGTAGGTATATGAGGTTGATGAGTTTGTTTCTTTAGTTTAGGTGTCGAGTAGGTGTGGTTTTAACGTTGGAGGATGTTACTAAATCCAAATTAATAGGTGGATGAGTAAGGCTGGTGGTCGGGTGACCCCTAAAGTGGTAATAGGTTTAGTGGAGGTAAATGTTGTGGGTATGATTTTGGATTTAGGTATAGGTCGGGTTATGGGTAAGGGTGTGGTGTGATTGAAGCGAGAGTATCATGAAAGGGGCTGCAACAACAGTGGTTGTATTTGGTTTGATGGGTGGAAATGTGTTTGGGTAGATAGTGGAGGTGTCATTGAGGGATATCTCGCATTAGTGTTGAGACAGGAGTAAGAGGTACCCCATAACAAATCCCTATCCACATAATCCAAGTTATCGGCCAAATGTTAGAATGACACGTTTGTGGGTGGAGTTGGTGAAGACATAATGGTAATTCCCGTAAAATACATCTTAGAGATGGGGAATCGGCCAACTTCAGCTTCTGTGGGTAAGAGAGTTGAAAGTAGGTCTGTTGGATGTTGGGTAGCTAATGGAGAATGCTCGCCAAGAGGCAAAGGTATCTCCACCAGGTCTATGATGGGTGGAAGAGATGATGGGAGTTCCTCAATAAGTGGAGAAACGGATAGGTGCTCCTCTGTGGGTGGAGGAGGTAATGGGTGCTCCTTTGCGAGGGGAGAAGATAATAGGTGCTCCTCTATGGGTGGAGGAGGTAATGGGTGCTCCTCTGTGGGTTGAGGAGGTATGGTAGGTAAAGGCTCTCTAAGTGGAGAAGCTAGGGGTGAGATGGTCTCAATGTTAGTAGAAGACTCCTCCATAGGTGATGTAGGAGATGAAGGGTGTTCTTCTATTGGTGAAGGAACAATGACGGTTGGTTCCAATGTGGAAGGAGGATTTCGGGATAGGATTTCCTCTATGGAAGGGATGTGAGGTAATTGAGATGTGACAGGTACCTCGTTAAAGATTGTGTGAACCTCACGGGTATGGGTATCATGAGTGGATGTCTCACCGGTTTGATTGGATGAAGCGGCATGATTGAGAAATGATTTTTAAAGATTTGTAGATTTTGGTTAGGGATGGCATTGGGATTATCCACGATCAATTCACCTTTCTCGATAATTTCTTGGACAATATTCTTAAAAGTGATATAGTTGCCGTCACTATGACCTTTCACTTTCGGTGATAGTTATAGAAATCTTGTTCCTTATACCATGCGGGCATGGGATGAGCAGGTTAAAACGAGTGTGTGGTTTTATGGGTGGAAGGGTGATGGCACCAGCTTTGATAAGCTTTTCTAAGATGAAAGAGTAAGGTTCCCCAATTGGGGTATATTTTCACTACTCTTGTCTAAATCAAAAATCCTGAACGGGTGATAGATTAGATGAGGGTGTAGCCTGATTGGACGAATGAGCTAGGCCAGCCTTGAGTACCACTGCATTAGCAGTGCCTTTAGCCTTTGAATAATTGGTTGGTGGTTTGGAAGAAGAAGAGGCTTCCCTCAACTTGAATGCTGAATTCTTATTTTTAATTGGATTTTCTTCTCTTCGATGGCCCGAATCTCTAACTTTCATGCCATAGTGAATGCCTCATTGAATGTTCCGAAATTTTGGACTTGCAAGGTCGGGAGATATGTTTGCACAAGCTCGAGTGAAGAGTTCAATGAGTTCATTTTTGGAAATTGAAAGGTAAGTTGATTGATCAAAGTTCAAGGCAATGAGTGAAAAAAATATGTGATAGATTCATCCTTTGATCGACGTGTGGAATATAGATCGGTCATGGTAACTTTCTTAGTGATATTGATAGAAAAATGATCCAAAAAAAGCTTGGGCTACTTGATTGAATGAAAATATGGAGTGTTTTGGTAACCCACTATACCAATCTAATGTAGGTCTAGTGAAGGACATGGGAAAAGTTCTCAAAAGTAAGGCATCATCATCAGCAATCAAATAACATCCATGTTTAAACAAGCATAAATGTTGTTATGGGTTTTCCTTACTATTGAAGCGGTTGAATTTTTTTACATTTCCCAATGCATAGGGTATGAACGGATAGGAATGGATGGGTGAATAGGCTCATTGTCAAATCTCATCGTAAGTGAGAGTGTTGCAGAGACGGAAATCGATGCCTCTAGTGTTTCAGATCTCATCCATCATCAATTTAATTAGGTCATTGGTGGGTTGTGATGATTGGATGCCTCCTATAACGTGAGGAGGTTGGTTTTGGGTATATAATGGGGGTGGCATTCCCGTATATGGGGCTGCCATGTAAGGTGGTGGAGAAGAAGGTAATGAAATAGGGGGTACGTACCTGCAGAATGAATGATAGACAAAACATGTGGTTGTTGGTAGTATGTATATGGGGGTGGAAGGGTCATGGTAACCCTAGTAGCAATAGGGGCTAATGATTGTGGAATAGAAAGAACCATGTTTTGAAATGGGGTAGGAGTCACCGACACTGGAGGTGGTAATGTAGCTATGGGTATGTATGAGACATTAGGGGCGGATGAGGTCGTGTTTGGGGTAGTCGCCGAGGGTATGGTGGATGTAATGGGTGCTACAGAGGTAACAGATGTGGTAGTCATAGTGGGTATAGGACCTAACTGTGAAATTACTCGGGGGTAAGGTGGATGCGAGGTAGAACGGATCCAAATGGGGCTAAGGTCAAGTGTATGCGAGTGTCGTGGGAGGTAGATACGTGCATGCCGTATATCAACCGACCCGTGGCGTTTCAAGTGGATGAATGGGAGAGGTAAAACTACAAGGCAAGCGGTGGTTCGGTCAAGGAGTCATGTAAACTCTTCATCTCTCGTAGTGATATTAGTAGGTTGGATAGTCTCCATGGCTGGTGATAAAATAGAGGGTGGTGAAGGACTAGGTGGGAGTGGTTGGCAACTAGCATGGAACATGAGGGCATTCACTTGTCTTCGGGTTAGTACCATGTGAACCAAGATCGATCGGTGAGGCTACTTCTCGTAAATAATATAGAGAATAGCAGAACAGTGAATCTGGTGAAAGAAATGGATGAAGTAACAAATGGTGGGTGGAATGTGAAACAAGCTAACCGATGTCGGTTAGGGAAAACTGACGTCGATCAAGGGTAACGTTTTACCATCGTAGAAAATAGACAAAGTGAGTAAACAACGAGGCGAGAAGGCAAAATATGACAAGTATGCCAAACTGGGATGTGTAAAATGTTAATGGGAAAAATGACAGATGATAGAGAATTTGTGGAAAGTGGAAGAAAGTGAAGTAAAAATGTCCTTTTGAGTAGGTTAGCAAAAGGACCTGGAACCGACATCAGTTGAGTTTAACCGATGATGGTTACTATGAGATTGAAATAGTGATGAGAAAAAGTGGTTGTGAATTAGAATTTGATGTGGAATCAAACCCAGAAGTCTAAGAATGATGTAGATGTGGTCCACACACACTCGAAAAAGTCGAATACACCGATTATGATTGGGAGTGTGCAAGGAAAGACAAAAATAATGATCAAAAGCTCTCACCTCATAATGAAAATCAAGCGTAACACTAAGAAAGAACATTCCTCAAGTGCCTATTCTATTACGTTTCTTCAGCCTATGCTATTTAGGACTGACTACATGAATTGTGAAATAAAGTTTTTTTGGTGAGGATGACTTCCTACAAAGAAGGAGATCTAAAGGGTGACGTTTTCAGAATGTTATGGCGGGGGTGGGCTTCACTTTGAATTATGAATCAACAGAGTAGTGAGCTAGGTGCCCACTATGCCGTGATCGTGTGATCACCTACAGCTTCTTCTAGGTAAGATGTTGTTTAAGAATGTATTTATTTTGAATTTTTGTGTAATTTGGTAAGACTCGAGAAAGAGAAAAGGATAGAAGTGATTTTGTACAATTGGTTTGTCAACCATCATCCGGTAATGACTTCCGGTGTATAGGTTGCCTCATTTAATGTGAGCTAATGTAAAAAATCAGAATGAAATGCAATGATTTTAGAACCCAAATAAAAATGTGAAATTGGATGACACAATAAGATGAATAGGAAGAGGGATGCTCTTTCACTAAAATGCGTAAAGCATGAAGAAATGATTCTTTTAAATACACCAAAATAAAGTTTCCTTTAGAGAAAATAGAAAGAAGGAGTGGATTACCAGAAAGAAAATTAGTGTGTATGCTTAGAAGGGAAACAAACACACATTTTTTCCTAGGAATGAATGAAATGCAAGGAACGCTGAGATGGGTCCCATCAGGCGTATAAAATGTTTCACCTTTTTCTTAGATTATTTCTTTGAATTGTCGAAAGCAGATAGGGTAATTGCTTAGGCGTAGGAGGAATACCTGTTCAAATGTCGATTGATGGGTTGTTACATGTGTATGACTTCCAAATCCATAGATCGTGAAAGCTTCCTTTGGCTAGGAGGAACTACCTCGTAATGAAAATAAGATCACCAAAAAGAATTAAACAATATGGGTAGTGAACCCGGCTGGCGTGAGCTAGATCCGAGAAGCGTGATACTTCCTAGTTGGTGTTAGTCCACTATTTTAAACAAATTAATACGGAAAACAAGGTAGATCTTATTGTTATTTTAAAATGATTTAGGTATCTCACTTAAAAACACAATAAGAAAATAGATCTAATCTAACAAAGTTAAGCTAGAATATAATCCACAAGTCAAATGATACGTTCGGGTCTCTTCGGGTTTGATAAAGTTCTCAGTAGGACACATGTGAGTGAGGGTGAGGTAAAATTAGGTGGATAGGTCTTTGTTTAAGGCTGCGAGGGAAAACACAGAGACCGGCGTCGGTCGGTGGTGACTTACCACGGTTAGGTATAACTAGTGCCGATTCATCGTGAAATCTAGAAACGTCACGTAACGGAGTTTTGGTCTCTTTGTGATTGCACAAAGGATTTGGTTGGTTGGGACGAGGTATTGGGTGACTGGAATAGGATTTTACGAGGTTTTAATGGGTCTATGGAGGTGAAAATGTTAGAGATGGTCAATAGGAGAAAGATGAACAATGGATGATAAAATAATGATAAAATGAAATAAACCAAAGAAGTATGACGTTATACTTACTTGGATTTCATTCTCGAAGGTCTATGTGTGAAGGATGGAGGTGCTAATGATGGGTTTAAAAGCTGCAAGTTATTACCAACTCGAAGAAAAGATTTTGCATGGGCTGCATGTGCACTCCTATTTTACTTGGATTGATCGTAATGTGGTTGGGAAGGCTACGCAGGAGAAGATCCTCAATCTCCTTCCTGGATGCGAAGTTCTTGCTGGAATGGATCTTTGAAGATGTGTTATCTCTCTCGAGATTTCATTCTTTGTTCACTCTTTCTCCCAATGTTTTCCAACTTGCCTCCAATTTCCAACTTCCAAACTTGAGAATAAGGTTGTTTAGGGTTAAAAGGGTAACCGATGCGGTCCGAGTTAACCAACGACTTGTTAGGGGTAATCGACGCTCGGTCAAGGCGGGATTTCCTTGGTTTACTAAAATTAGGGAGATCGCCCTGATTTCCTCGGATCTTGTGTCGTTATCCCACGGATTACATCGGGAGCTTCTTGTGAGCATGTGGGAATGTGGTTAGAGGGAGTTTAGGCATTGATTTTTAGGGTTTGGGTAAGTCTTAGTTAGTTATGGTAACTTGCTAAGAATAGGTCTTTGGTTGAGTTAGCTTGGTGATTGTCTAAGTGAACTATTTGTGTATATATTATTTAAATAAGATATTTAAATAATAAATATAGTGAGGATAAATCATTAATTTAATTAAATTAATTAAATTAATATTAGTAGGGTAAAGGGGGTCATGGCTAGAGTAGATGTAATAAAGGGGGCTTATATGTGGGGGACGAAGGTGGAGTGTGACCTAATTTTAGTGTCTATAGTAATGAAAAATCATAATATTAATATTTCATTATGGGATGCTTTGAGTATTCCAGACAACAAGAGTTACTTTCTCATGAGCTTGCTAAGTTGCAGATTTCTTCAAAACTAGCAGAAAAGGAAGCTTAGAAAGTAGATATGGTTCTTGGTACAATCGAGCAAGATCACATGAAGGAGGTTAAGTGGATGGTAAAAAAATTTAAATGCTCATGATATTAAAAACCACCACCATTTTATCTATCTTTTATTATTAGAGATCATTTAGTTCATAACCGCATGGTTGACGGTGGTAAGAAACATAGTAATGGCTAAAGCAATTACGAAAAATTATCCCCGTAGTATAAACCTACATAGAAAAGTGTGTTGTAGCTATAAGGAACAACAACTAACACATTTAGTATCATTATAAATTTGAGGTAACTTTACATGCTTGTCAAATGTTTTTATCTTACAAGATGTTATTGTCATAGATTTACCTCCCTGTTTTAGCTTGTGCTTATCAAGAGATTTTTAAGCAAAAGAGAGGAGGTTATTTTTCTTGAGATTGGTCATTCTTATTTTTAGTACAAGTTATGGAGCTAAAGTTACTATTAATTCAAAGTCTCTAGCTATATTTCATATTGAGCCTCATGCTTCAAATGTTGCAGCAAATTATGCACCATGATCAATCTAATTTTGACATTACAACATATGTTTCGAATTAGATGGTTTTTCTAATCTTTTTATAGATGAAATAACTATAGAAGAGCATGTTTATGATCCTTTCAAACAAGCAGAAGAAGATTTATTTGGTGTTTATTATTTGCATGAAGAAAATGCACCAATTCCCTTCTTGTCTAAAACAAAAAAACAATGAAGGGTTATGGAAGCTTCATTTGATGGAGCCAAGAAAAAAAGGGACAAGGTGTAGGTTTTATGCTAATTCCCCTACAAATGAAATGTAATTTTCAGCTATAAGTATTCAATTCTCATGTACTTGTAACATAGCTGTAGTATGAAGCATTAATTTATGGCTTACAATGGGGTAGAAAAAGAGGTATCAAAGATGTTGCAAGTTTTGGTAATTCGAGTTAGTAATTTATCAAGTAAAAATTTAACGTGTGTAAGAATTCATTACAGAAATCTTACAAACATAGAGTTTCAGACTTAATGGAGGATTTTGATACTATTAATATGCAATCTGTTCCAAGAGTTGAAAACAAAGATGCAGTGCAAACTTGCAGCAGTGCTTAGTACTAGATTTGGGGTGCTAGAACTGATCAAAAACAACAAAATAAAACCACATATAAAACTGATTATCAAACCTTCAATACCACATAATGAAGGAAATTGGAAAGTTTTCAAAGATGATGAGCAAATTTTTAGATTTCTATACGGCAAGAATAAGCTAAATTTTCTACATTAAATCAAGAAAACCAGCAACATTTATATGGTGACCAGATTGTTCAATTGAAGACAAATAGGTTTCCCAAGGACTGGTCACATTAGAAGATATTTTCAGTTTTGATGATCAATTAAGAAAAGATAAAGGGAAGATATCGACTCACACAGATAACTACGAAGAGATCTTAGTTGATGATGAAAATAAATTATTTATCGGAAAGGTATGTTCCCTAGCTGAAAAATAGTCTTTTATTAATTTATGTAAAGAATTCAAAGATGTTTTTTCTTGGAAATACCAAGATCTGAGAGGTTTTGATCCCATTTTAGCTCAACATACCATAGATTTACAGCTAAATTCCAAGCCAGTTAGGCAAAAACAAAGTCCTGTAAATCCTAAGATTGAACCCTTGATGAGAAAAGCGTTATCCAAACTAATTGAATCAGGTATTATCTTTCCAGTCAAACATTCAAGTTGGGTAGTTAATCTTGTTCGTTAGTAAAAATAATGGAGAGATTCAATTATGTATGGATTTTAGAGATCTTAACAAGGCTTCATTAAAAGATCATTATCCACCGCCTAACATGGATCAATTTTTTAAGAACATTTTCATATTCGAGACAGGATGTCCCTTCGGATGGTTATAGTAGATAGAATCGGATTCTTGTGCATTAAGAGGACATATATAAAATAACATTTATCACAACATGGGGTACTTATGGTTACAAAAGAATGCCTTTTGGAATTTCCAATGCTAGGTTCAACATGTCGACATGCAATGGACATGGATTTTCCCAACCTATTGAATAAATGTATATTGGCTTATTTAGATGATGTTACCGTATTTTTGAATAATTCTTATGATCATCTTATGCATATAAAGCGAGACTTTTCAGCTTTGCACACGCTTTGAATGTCATTAAATCCTAAAAATTCTATATGTTTAGTCCATAAAGGTAAATTACTTAGACATATTTTTTCCAGACAAGGTTTAGCTATTGATTCATTCATAATGAATCAATTTCACAACTATCCTTGCCTCATCATAAGAAGGAACTACAAAGTTTTCTTGGAAAATCAATTTTTTAGAATATTTGTTCCAAATTTTGTATTATTAGTCAAGCCATTAACAACCATGTTAAAGAAAGATAAAAATTTCTCTTTGACCAATGAAGGAAGAAAAAGATTCGAAGCCATCAAGACATCTATTTCACAATCTCCTACTCTAGAAAATCAAAAAAATTATAAATATTTCATGATGTATGCACTTACAGGAGTTGAAACCATTTCAGCCATATTAACTCAAAGTTAATGATGAAAATATTGAGCAACCAATTACTTTCTTTGGGCAGATATTACATGACTATAAGATCCGATACAATTTTATTTAAAAACAAGTACTTTTTGTAGTTAGAGGATTAAATAATATCATGTACATGCTTTCCAATAATAAGATACATGTCTTAGTCTCTCATCCAAGTGTTAAAGCTTTCCTTTTAACAAAGAACTGAATGAGAAGAGAGTAGGATGGATTGCAAAGGTTATGGAGTGTGATGTAGACATCCATGTTGAAAAAAGTTTGAGGAAAGGGATTGTGTGAACATATGATTTTTTATACTAAAATCAACAAAGCTTTAGAATCGAAATTTCATTATAACATGCTAAAACCACATATCAAAAGTAGTTAGAAATCTTATTACACCTAAAAATTAGAAACCAACACTTAATCTAGAATTTCAAGAATTAATATGGATGACTCGATTTGATTAATTACTTGTAGCACGGTACTTATCTCGGAAGGTATGGAAAAGAATAAATGAATATATTTCAAAGTTACAAGTTGTACCTTACGTTTTCATTGATGGTGTGTTGTTTAAAAGGGATATAAATGAAATTTTACTATGATGTATTGATTATGACAAAGTTCAACAACTATTATTCGAGTTTCATGAAGGACATGTAGGAGGCCACTTTTCAACATGTACTACAGCCATAAAAATTATGAAATTTGGTTACTATTTGCCCAAAATATTCAAGGAATTCTTCAAATGGATTAGGAAGTGTAAGAAGTGTGCTTACTTTGTTGGAAAAGAATGTTTAGCTTCATTTCCTCGGCAGTCTATTTAAGTGGATCAACCAAATCACGTAGTGGGGTCTTAACTTCATTGGCATGATAAATCCACCTTTGAAACAAGGGCCTAAGTGGATCTTGACTGCTACAAATTATTTTACATGTTGGACTAAAGCAAGAGCATTGAAAGAAGCTAATGAGACTTCAATATTAGCATTTTAGAAAGGTATAATTTACATATTTGTGTTCCAAAGCAACTATCATTTCGAGATAATGCCTTAACATTTCTTAGTGCAAAGGTAACAACTGGGTTATCAATAATGGAATTTATTTGAGTACTTTGTATAATTATTACCCACAAGGTAATGGGTAAGCTGAAAGCACTAACACAAATATTTTTAAGATCATCAAAAGAACATTCAAAAACAACCAAAGAGCTTGGTATCGATGTTAAATTCAGCACGCCGGGATAACAGAGTGACTCCAAAAAGATCGCTTAGCAATTCATCGTACGAGCTTATTTATGGATGATAGGAAATAATGCCCATCTCGCTTAAGTTGCCCACATTGTATTTACATGCATCAAATGGAACTACTTGAAAGTGAACCAATGCAAAAATTTTATGCATAATTAATGGAGCTACAAGAGCTAAGAGATCAAACTTATCTCGAACATGGAAAAGAGCCAAAAGTAGATCAAGAAAACATTTGATACAAATTATAAGTTCAGAGTCTTCAATGAAGGAGACATTATGTTCAAATGGGATGTTGATTGTGTAAAGCGAGGAAACCACACAAAATTTGACACTATCTAGAGTGGTCCCTATATGATTTCAGCTTACAAAGAGCACATTTCATTTCAGCTTTCAAGGTTGAATGGAGAAGAACTTCTCATTCCTATGAATGGTATGTTTCTTAAGGGTAAGTGCACGAAGTTGGGGGGGCCAAAAAGATGACAAAAACCTGAAAATAGATGAAATGTGTACGCATTTTGCTAAAACACGCTTGCGTTTTAATTTTTTTGCTTGGTAATTACTAAACCTATAACTTGTACACATTATAAGGAAGGAAAAACATGTACATGTTTTATAGAAGTCAAAACACATGCATTTTGAGTACTATAGACCATGTATATGTTTTTGGGTATCTTAGATCGACATAAATAAATGTTTAAATTTACTTTAGTAAATATAAGAAATTAGGTCACTCTCCAATTGATGGAATTGGTCTCATAGCTCCAACAGCTTATAATCTAGAAGATAGTTTTTCAAAATCTAATCTGGTCAAGATTTCTTACTCATTTTTAGGATTTTAAAAATGACCTAAAAGTTTAAAGTCATATATATTGTAGTCGGTCTTTGTTTTTGAAAAGCATATAGTCATTTTAAAGGTTTTTTTACCTCTAAAATGGATTTTGGACCTACCAATCGCTTGAATTGGTACTAATTTTTAAATTTGGTCCATAATTCACTTTAGTGACCATGAATCAACTCTATGATGTTTGTCTACTTCTTACTAAAAAGAGATCCTCACTTTGTAGATAGAGGATTGTTCCCTGAATGGGATTCCTATCCTATGGCCAAAATGAGGTGATTGTAATGTGCCTCCTCCTTAAGGTGTGATAACACTACTAGGTGTTGAATGAGTTGTTATGAATAGTACCAAGTGAATTGCATCAAGTGAACTCAAATGATTTCTCATTCTTAAAAACATAGTGCTCCATATAAAGATCATCCCCTCACCTTTCCTAGCTCTAAAATCATCCTTTCATGAAATCAAATTGATGATTCTCATACATGTTTTTGCTCATATGTCTCTTATGGAGACAAACAATGCCTTAATACTACAAAAATAATGGTCCTTGATAGCTCAGTGACATGACTAGCTCATTTTAGCTTGTTCTGAAGGGTGTTCAATTAACTACAGAATGGCTAAAAATGTCTTTTTAGGCCTTCAAAGTAATTAGTCTCTCATCAAAACTAAATTAGTTGATCGATCACCTTAAACACTATTCCCTACACATTGAAACACGTTGAATGATCTTTTTAGGACTTTCCTTTGGGTGAGGGTTTATGATTTATGGTTTAGGGTTTAAGGCTTAGGGTTTAGGACTCAAGGTTTAGAGTTTAGAGTTTAAGGTTTAGTGTTTAAGGCTCATAGTTCTAATTTTAGGGTTTAGGGTTTATATCTCGGGGATTAGGGTTCATGGTTTAGGGTTTATGGTTTAGGGTTTAGAGTTTAGGGTTTATCAAGGTTTACGATTTAGGGATCAAGGTTTAGGGGTTTAGGTTTGGGCTAAGGATCGAGCGTTTAGGGTTTATGGATCAAGGTTCAAGGTTTAGTTTTTAGGATCGGGGTTAAGGGTTTAGGGTTTAGTGTTGAGAGTTGAGGGTTTGGGTTAGGTTAAGGGTTTATGTTTGAGGGTTCAAGGTTTATGGTTTTAGCTTAGGTATTATGACTTAGGGCCTAGGGTTCGGGGCTTAAGGTTTTACGGTTTAGGGCTCAAGGTTTAGGGTTTAGGGCTCAAGGTTTAGGTTTTAGCGTTTAGGGTTTACAATTTACGTTTAGGGTTTGGACTTAGAGTTTAGGGTTTATGGCTTATGGTTTATGGTATAGGGTTTAGGGTTTAGGGCTCAAGGTTTAAGGTTTAGGGTTGAGTATTTAGGGTTTACGGTTTAGGTTTAGGAGTTAAGGTTTAAGGTGTAAAGGTTAGGTTCGGGATTTAGGAAAAGGGTTCTGTGGTTTAGGGTTTAAGGCTTAAGGTTTAAGGTTTAGGGGTTAGGGGTTAGGGTTTACGGTTCGGTATTTAAGTCTCATGGATTAGGCTCACCCATTTAGTCACAATAATGTTCTATTTCTTACCCATTCTTATAATTATTAACAAAGAGTATTCAACTAAAAAAAAAAAGTTCATCTACTTTATAGGAAGAACATTCAAGTGGAGTCATCACAATTTGATGCCTTTCATCTATCAATATTTTAAAGGAGTGAAATTCCCATTGCATGCAAAATATTTCACTCACTATAACATTTTGTGTCTTACCCATTCTTATTAGTATTGACAGAGAGTATTCAACTGAAAAAGGGTTCATCAACTTCGTAGGAACAAAATTCAAAGAGATTCATCAAAATTTGATGTCTTTCATTTGTTGATATTTTGAAGGAGGGAAATTCCCACCTCTCATAAACAAGGTAGTTGTAAAAGCATACTTAATGATGGTTCTAGGCACAAGAATAGGAAATATGGTCCTAAGATATTCAAAAAATGAACTCACTCATGAGACCTACTAGAAATATATGAGGTTTAGGGGTTAGAGCTTAGGGTTTTGGATTTAGTGTTTAGGGTTTATGACTTAGGGCTCAGGGCTCAGGGTTCAAGGTTTAGGGTTAAGGGTTAAGGGTTAAGGGTTTAGGGTTTAGGGTTTAGGGTTCAAGTTTTAGTGTTCTGAGTTTAAGGTTTATTATTTTTTTAGGGTTTAGGGTTTATAATTTAGGTTTTAGGTCTCGTGGTTAAGGGTTAACGGTTAAGGGATTAGGTCGCAAAGGTTAGGGTTTAAGGTTTAGTGTTTAGTGTTTAGGGTTTAGGGCTTAGCGCTTAGCGCTTAGGGGATTTCGGGTGCTTAGGGTTTAGAGTTTAGGGTTTAGGGTTTAGGGTTTAGGGGTTTATGATATAGTTTTTAGGGTTTAGGGTTTAGGGTTTAGGATTTAGGGACCTTTAGGATTTAACATTTATGGATTAAGGTTTAGGGTGTACGGTTTAGGGCTCGATCTTAGGGTTTAGTAGGGGTTAGGGTTCATGGTTTAGGGTTTATGACTCAGGTTGTGGGTTCGTGAGTTACGGGTTTAAGGTTTAGGGGTTAGATCTTAGGGCTCTAGATTTAGGGTTTAGGCTCTGGGTTTAAGGTTTAGGGTTTATGGCTCAAGGATTAAAGGTGTAGGGTTCAAGGATTAAGGTTTAGGTTTAGGGTTTAGGGTTCATGGTTCATGGTTTATGGCTTAAGGTTTGGGGTTTAGAGTTATTGGTTTAAGGTTTGGGGTTAGAGCTTGGGGCTCATTGGATTTAATATTTAGGTTTTAGTTCTTAGGGCTTAGGGTTTAGGTATAGATTTTAGGGTTTAGGATTTATTACTTTGGTTTTATGGTTTAAGGTTTATAGTTTAGGTTTAGCTATCATGGTTGAGGGTTAAGGGTTTAGGTCATGTAGATCGGTGGTTTAGGGTTTAGTGTTTAGGATTTAGGGCTTATGGTTTAGGGTTTAAGGCTCAAACATTAGGTTTATGATTCAAAGTGTTTAGGTTTAGGGTTTATGGGTTAGGTTTTCGGGTTTAGGATTTAGTTTTCAGGGTTTAGGGTTTAGGGTTTAACATTTAAGGCTCATGGTTCATGGTTTAGGGTTTAGGGTTTAGGGCTCATGGGTAAGGGCTGAATATTTAAGGATTAGGGTTTAGGGCTTAAGATTTATGGTTTAAGGTTTATGGTTTAGGTTTTAGGGTTTAGGGATCATGGTTTATGGTTTATGGTTTAGGGCCTCGAGTTTAGGGTTTAGGGTTTCAATTTTATAATTTCAATGCTAAAAGATTTAGGTGAATGCTGAAAAGCCTAAATATTACCTATGTATTGACTAGATTATACTATAAAAACTATCTCCTAAACCGTGACTAATGGAGCTATGAGACTAGTTTCATAAGGTGCAAAGTGACCCTAATTTATTATATTTACATAAATAAATTTAAAGTATAAGAAATAATAAAATATAAATAATAATAAATGAAAAACTTAAACATTTATTTTTGTAAATAGAAGCATGTCAAAAGCATATACAATGTTCATACTATACATAACGCATACGCGTTTTGTTTTTTCTCTTTTACAAGCCATGCCTCAAAGCTTGGGATCCAGTTTGGATCCCCAACCCTGAGGCATGGACCTACACAAACACACCAAACAACGCGTTTTTGTAGGAATATGTAAAAATGCCACTTCCTCTATGATAAATCAAAATTAAACAATCGATCCATTTAAAAAAAATTATACCATGACGTAAAGAAGAGATTCTTCTTTCTAAAAATATAATTTTTCAATTTTTTTGACTAATATAAGGTTTCCATATTATTTATTTTCTAACTATGCATTTTTATAGCTATTTTTAAAAGTTTAAATATGTCTATATTTCATCATGTATCTTTTGTTTGGATCATCAAAATTGGAAAAAAAAAAATACTAGCACAAAGAGGCATAATTCTATACATATTAAAAAAACAAATCTAATTTATGATATTTTTTAGGTAGTTAGGGGGCACAGTCAAAGATCCGTTATTTTTAAAAACATATAATTTATGTACTATAAAAATCATAAATAAAACAATACTTGTTAAAAAAATCTAAAAAAAATTCTAACACAAACTAGATGCTCCTAGTTATCTTTCTACCAAAGGGTTTTTAAAAATACTCAATGGTGCTCAAAAACTAGTGGGGGCATAAAGTGACTCTATTATGTTTTTTAACAAACATTGGAGCACTTGTTGGTATTTTACTTATTTAACCCACTTAAACTTATCCGTTTTCAATAAAAATTAGTAGCTTAAAAACTAGACTCAAAATGCTACGATTCATATTTCTACAACATCTTCCAATTTTGAGTGTAACTATTTCAAAAAACTCATACAAGTTGAAGTTTTTATTTTTCAGAAAAATGCGTCCACTTAAGACCCCTTTTGGCCCCCCAACTTGGTGCACTTACCCTTAAACACTTTTATTGAAAATCCTACAATGTTAGGTTAGAGTAGGATATCCTTTTCAATGACTGTAGTTCATGCACATTGCAGCCTTTTCAATTCAATAAGTGCACTTGCACACATGATCTAGTTTACTGATCCTCTCCCCCAAAGATTCATTTTTAGAAGCGTCGCTTTTTCAAAAAAGGTAGATTTTTGTTTTATGTTTAAACTACATGCCCAATGGAAAAGGGCAAGGCACTCGGTCTATAAGCTAACATGCAGCTTTCCCATAGGATCGCTAAAAATGTTGACAATTTTTACACTCATGTAAAAATATGCTACTCGAAACTTTGTTTTTGATGAAGGAATTGATGAAATGGACCTAACTAGAGGGAGTCATACATTTTTTCATTTTGTTTTTAGTTGCAGCAATTGATTAACTACATATAATCTACAAAATATGTGCTGTTATAGAATGTAACACCTTATGTAGAATGTCATTCCATATTCATTTTTAGCAAAGAAACATAGAAGCCTCGAAGGACTAATGTGTTTCCTTCGATGAAGCGGGAATCACAGTTTAGGTAAAATGTTATAATAAAGGGCAACAAGCAAAGTTGCAGTTACATGGAATTAAGAAGAGTTCATTATTAAGTTATAGGTACATCAAAACTCATTATTTCTTAATGTGTAATAACTATTAATTATGTGATTGAGTTGTTTATTTCACTATACAATCAATATCCATCATAAAAGATAAATCCAAAAATAATTATACAAATCAGTTACAAGAGTTAATGTCATCTATTCGTGAAGAAATTCAATGTTTCCCACTCAAGCCGTGGGATGTAACTCAGTAAACTTCAAGTAGGAAGTACATGTGCATTAAGTTAAAATTAAAAGAGTATAGAAGAAACCCATCATTTCCTTGGGTTTTCTCCTAGTCTTCTTTGTTCGGCTCCAGCTCCATCTTCCATTCTTTTTCATCTAATAGCTATAATGTACCTAAAAATAAAAGGAAAAAAATCAGTCAAGAGCTCAAGGTTTAATTTGTACTCATGTATTGTTCAACTTCATGCAAATGGATTTCCTAATATCAGAGGCATAAGGTACATCAAGTAACATACATGGAATTAAGAAGGCACTATCTTATAGAAGCTCATGGAATTCACAAGAATCATGACAGACAAAAGGAAAGAGAAAGAAAGTCACTATGGAACATAAGAGAGGCCAAAAAATTTGATTATTTTCTAACTATTTTCTTAAGTGTGTAGGTAATGGTTGCAGTAGAAGAGATCAATACATATTTTAAAATTTTGTACTATCAAGTATAGATTGCACTCAATGACCAAACAAAATTCAAGGACTACAGAAGAAGGTTCATTCATGCCTTCAAATGTTCAAGGAGAAAAGAGAACCTATTCAAAAGATAGAAAATTTCACAATGGCCTTAATACACTTTTCTAAAAGTTAGCACAGATGCATAAAGTTACAGAAGAATGCAAAATTCTGTGCAAAATAGAAGGTCCAGTTATCAAATGGAGGATAAAATTAATTCAGTTTCATTAGTAAAAGATAATATAAATGGAATCAAGAAACTGAATCAAAATTATTAAAGCAAGTCTTTACAAATCGTGAAGCACTCACTTCTCAAGATTTCAAGCTCGAAAGAACCCAAGAACCATTCAAGTTTCTAATTTTTTTCAAAATACCAAGTTCATCAAAGTGTTCTAGTATCAACTATAGCAAAAAATCCATCAACAGCCACATATCTTACAAAGTTTGGACATACAACCATATACAAAGGGCAATAGATATCAGAAGAAAGTAGATGTGTTTTGTTGTCACATTTACAAATGAAGGTTTATAATGCATTACTCCAGTTTTGAAGAAGCCATCAGTTGGTGAAGGATATTCAAATGAAATAGATATTTTAAAGTTAATATGTAAGCCATAATGTGTAAAAGCAAAGAAGAAATGGATAATCATGCAATTTACAGTTGTTGATTGAAAGTAATCAACTATCAAAAGGAATCTCATAAACGGAGTTAAGCTTCAGTCATCCAATGAGAAATAGGCCCCTAATTATCAAAGTGAAAGACTTAAGAAATGCAACTATAGCTTATGATTTTCAGTACTTAATTACATAATACAAAGTTTAATGGAGCAACAAGAGTTGAAAGTGAACTAGTATAGAACAAGACATAAAACTATAAGTTTCAGAAAACTCAAGCATGGTACATCAAAACAAAAAGGATCAAAGTATATGTTTTGAGTGATGCATCAAGTAACTGTAGAAAAAGGTAATTCATGATGAAAAGTTAAGGTACACATGCAACCATCATTGGTGAATGAACAACTGAATTATTCTTCTAAGTTGTAAGGGATAAATATCATAAGCAGGTATCTATCAATGCAAAAGTGTGCAGCGAGTTTCCAAGCACTTAAAGTTACAAGATAAGTTATAAGCGAGAATGGAGCTAAAAATATGAAGTAACATAATTATTTGAAATAAACCATGAAGTTACATAGTTATGAAGCTAACAGTTGTTTTACAAGGTTACTAGACAAATTCCAGAACACCATGCATTGAAGGACTTGAATCAAAAGTCTAAGTTACAGTCAAAATGCAACAATGTAATCAGCTTTCATTTAAAGAGTGCAAAGTTCAAAAATTCTATCACTTCAATCACTGTGTTATGCAAAGTGATCAACTAATAATGTTTTAAAAGGTACAAATCCATGATGATCAAAGAAAAATTCTAGACTTTAAAGGAATTTATAAATTCACTGATCCAAAGGTTAAATATTGCATCCATTTGAATAAATGAGGTATAGCTTTACAAGATTTCAAAAAGAGAGTTCAGAACCAAAAATCAAGTATCAGAGTCATGAGGGAAATTTTCATCATTGAAATAAAATAGATACCAAATTGTTTGTTGTGCAGATAAAATAATACCCAAGGTGTAGAGTTAAAAATTTAGAATCTAGGATTAAAGTTCAAACTCACAAGTAGATTCAAATAAAAATGTAAAGTCAAGGTGAATTCTAGATATACAATTTCTCTTTGACTGTAAATCATTCTGGTGCAATTACTTGAACATTTTAAGAGAAAAGACTTCTAAAAAAGGCACCAAAATAGAATTACAATAGAGGTCTAGTTAGCAGGAAAATTATTCACAACTTATGAAGCACAAAAGCTCATCCTTACATTCCTTTTGTTCTAAATCCATGAGCAAAAGGCATAAATAAAAAAATTGATCAAGTACAAAATAAAAGTGAGTTCTAGAAAGGCTTATTCATGCTTGAAATATCTATGTACTGTCAAGAACTAAAGAACGAAATTCCAAGCCCAAGTCTCTATATGGAGAGCAACAAAAATGCAACCTAGAAGGAGAAAATGGTGAATCTAGGACAAATCCATGGTAGGTATATACCTTTTAGCAGAGAAACCAGAGCTCATAAAATACCCAAAATGGATGGTATGAAAAGAAGAATACCCAGGAGCTCAAAAGAAAGCAGAGAAATAACAAAGATTCAAGTCAAAAATAAGAACATTGAGCAATGATATGGGTATCGATAGGAATACATCACAGCTTTATTTGACCTTCAAACAATTGATGGTGTTACACCCTTGACAGTTGTTATTTTCCTCCTTTGCATTCAAGTGTTGACATGTGATTTTCCTTATAAGGATATGTTCTTCTGATTATTGGAAATCATGCTTGATATGGATAAGTCTTTTCTATGCTCTTAAGATCCTTTGACTGAATTGGAATGGCTTCCCTGAATCCATTTTTCACTTCTGGTAGGTGATTTACAATTTGGTTTAAGAGTTGTAAACTTATCTATTTATTTGACTCATCCTTGGATCAATTTCAGTGATCCAAGGAATGTTTTAAATCTGCTCTATTGAATGAATGGTAAAATTGACATTCCATGAGTTAAGATACACATTGGACTGAACTTTGTAGTTGCAAGTTCTTTGATTTTTGTGTGAACGTACTTCCATTCAGTGGGTTGTTTTGCTTGGGTCTTTGGAGATCGACCATGATAGGTCATTACTGACAAAAATAGGGATGCAACCTGTTCACAAAGATAAGAGAGATCCAGGATCCTATATAGGACTAACCTACGGGATCCTAAGCTAGGTAAAAAATATATATTTCTACCTAAGCTATGTCACTTGATAGAATTTTGATTCTAACCTAAAGCTCCTTATTCTGTTATGATTGGTTGAATTGCAACCTAACCTAAGCTCGGTGCTAATGGAATTAGAAAGGTTACTAGGTATTAAATTAACCTAGATCCTAATACTACAAGGTATTATTATAACCTAACCTAGTGTTTTAAACTATGGCACTTTGAATTATTTACCTATGAGGGTTTATCTAAACCTAATTTCTAAGGCCTATGGTGGGGGTTAGTTGTTAGTGTTATATCCTAAGGTATAAATTTTAATTCTACCTAAGATCTAACCTAAGCAATCTAATCTATCCTAAACTAATGGATATGAATGGGGACTAAAGTAGTCACATGCACTTGGGCGATGGTTCCTAAGGCATTTATGTTATTGATAAGGATGGTGAATGCATACGGACTGCCAGCTTTGGCGGGGTTAGTTGGTTTGGCGGAGGCTTAGGTGGTAGTATCACTAAAATGGAAACACATGTTAATTTGGACTTGGCATTCGCCAGACTTGGCAAGTGTGGCAAGGAAGATTAGGCAGGAGATATGGAATTAATGGAATTAATTGCTTTTGGTTTACAAGCCCAAACCATCTTAGTAGGCATGCCAATAGATTGTTTTGTGTTGTTTCACTTTGCATGTTCTCCGATTTTCACTCTGCATGCACTCGGTTTTTTTGAACATTGAAGAGGTTAAACTACACTTCATGGCTATTTTTGAGGTTTTGAATCTATTTTCATTTCGTGGAATTTATAAGAGGCATTGTGGAAGAGGTATTTGGTTGTTTGATCTTTTATGGAGAAGAGGAGAAGAAGTGAGCTTAGATGGAGGTCTTATTTGATTTGATAGAGACACTATCAGGCATGATAGGCTCTAACTGTTAAAATATCTTACTTTCCTCTAAGTGTTTTCATTAAAGCAACTCTGCTCTGTTGAGTTTTGTGCATTGCATGCTCTATTTGGTTAATTGGTTGATGGGTTTAGTAAATCTTGCATTCTGGGTTTTGAATCCATGGTATATGTGATTCTATTGGAAACTTATGTTGTATTGTTTTAGCACAAAGAAATATGCATGCAAGTACAAAGTTGTTAACTCTGTTTGGCATTTCGGTTGTTGGAAATTGTTTGTTTTGGTTCCGACTACTTTCATTGCCAATAAATTACTAGCTGAGTTTTTATGGAAACTCTGAGTTCCGCCTGTGTCTGTTGAGATTAGTGTTTTGTGAACTCGATGTGTTTTGTGATCTCGAGCTGGTAAAGAACTCGTGTTCTTATGAAAACTTGTATGCAAGTTCGAGCTTTCTGTTGGAAACTTGTTTTGGTAGGAGAGAACTGTTGTTGGAGATTCTCGGTTCTATGGTGCTTGTGTTTTATTTCATAAATAAATGGGACTATGGATAAAACCGTATATGGCTTGGTTCTTGTATTTTATCTTGCAAAAACTTAGACTATTGTTGAAACCCACATCTAACTTGGAACCTATGTTTTATTATCTTGGATAAATTGGACTGTTGATTGAAGTCTGCATATGGCATGGTGCTTGTGATTTATTGTTCTTATGACCATATAAACTGTTAATGAAGGTTCATTATGAACATGGCTTTCATGTTTTGTTGTTTGTTTGGTCTGAGCTCTGTTAAGGTTCTTACATTTCGTTGAGTTGGGAAACAGGGTTTGATAAGATGTTAATAGAAAATGGAAGCTCTATTCTTATTTTTAAATGTTTATAAGTAATTACATTATTTTTGGCATAGCATTACGATGTTGGTGTATATACGAACTCATGTGAGATTCTGTGATGCAAAGTTGTACAATGAAATTATTACTTATTGTGGAAATGGTAACCTGAATGAGAAGTCGGTTCTGTTCTGGTATTCTTTGTAGTTTTTCTTGTTTTAAAAGGTAAACTAAAAGGGAACAAGTTGTTGCCCGAACTTGTTTATATTCTCTTGAATGATCCTAAACCTTGAAGGAGCTTATGATTTCTTGTGTTGAATTACATATTGAGTCTTGAACTAGTTGTATTTCAAACATATTCATTCAGGTCTTGACTTTAAACTAGAAACATGGTTTAGAGGGTTGTTGGGTAAACTCTTCATGATCTTGACTGAAATTATCTTGTTGGTTTATCATTCTTATTGGAATCCCAATCTGTTACCTCTTATAGTAATATGTTGAAATATAGGACTGTACTCTTGGGAAGAATTTGAGTGCTAGTACCTACTCAGATTTCACACCTCTTGTTGGGTCCAATAAATGAATGTTAAGTCTTGAAAGATAAATTGTGATTCAAAATTGATTGTGGGCTATGTTTGAACTTCACTGTTTTATTATCCCAGAGTTTAAAAAGGGAAAATTAAGGGTAAGGATTGATGGAACTTCACTGTTTGATGGTAAAGGGTTCTAAGAAAGAAAAATTGTAGCATGTTTTCTTATTACCTTGAGGCTGTTCTTGTTCACTCCTTTGGGAACCTTTGCATGAACTTAGACTGTATGTATAAGAAAAGGTAAAACTGTTAATTAAGTTGAAAGAAATGATTATAGATTGGGATCATATTCTGTTAGGACTCCTTTCCTAATGCAGTTGGGTTAAGTTCATTGGTTCGAACCTTCTGTTAATTATTCTTATTGGAAAAAGAGAATCAGTACTTAATTAGTCTTCTTATACTTGTCATTTGACTGGAATGAAGTAGAAAGAGATTGATGATTGGTTGGTACAAAGGAAATGCAAACTTGTTGTTTGACTGTTAATCCATCATTCCTTCTTGGATTTCTTTTATGTGAATCTGTTCTGATGAATACCGTAAAATGTTGAATTTTAAAGTAGATGTCCTTTAAAGGAAATAGTTTAAGTCATGATATGCACTGTTTCGCATGCGGATGTTATGTACTTTGGCATAATGGAAATGGTTTCTCTTCTTCTTTACTTGAAAAATTAGATGAAACATCCTAGAGAGAATATGTTGTAAACACTTCCGTATCTTATAGTAAAGATAAGTGTTGTATTATATTTTGGTAGGATTGGAAACAATGAGATGTTATGATCTGTTGTTTGGTAAAGATAATTGATAGGATCAATTATACTTTAATTTGTAAGACAGATATTATAGATTATATTTTGTTCTTCTTTTTGTGAATTCTGGTTCATTAATGCTCTTCTCTTTATTGTTATTACTTATGCTTAGAGTATGAAATACTAATTGTTCATTAAAGTAGGGTTTTTTTATTGGAACAATTAGTGGAATGCACTTCATTTTAAGGCTTAGTGCTTATCATGCTCAATTCATTGAACTGACCCATGCTAGAAATTTTTGCAGATGGACTTCGTAAGTGATAAAAGAAGGAAAAACTTATATGATGCATTGGCTGATCTAAGTTTGATTCTTGTGAAGAATTCTAACTCGTTCTCAAGTTGTTTTGAAAAAGAAAAGTTATTTTCTTTTGAATGAAGGGTTACTGTCATGCAATATACTTGAAATGCATAAGTTTGTAAATGTATAAGTTTTGAAAATGAATTGAAGGATGAGAATTTACTTGCATGGGTTGTGTAAATTATCTTGTACCTTGAATGTGAAATGGAATCCTATCCTGTTGATATTCTTCATGTTGTTTATATGTTTAAATGAGTATTCTTGGATAAGTAGGAAAAAGGGAATTAGAGTAATTTCCCTAAATGTGATGCAGCTAAATAAGTTGCAGAAATTCAATGTTCTTATCTAAACAATTCATATTATTAAGGTAACGTGTAATGAACTTACAATGAAAACTATAGAATTTGTAAAGGACATAAAGGGTGTGTTAAACCCTAGAACTTAACCATGAAGAGGAAGACTCTTCCTCTCTTATGAAAAAGTAAACAAAAAGGAAGATATGATTTATAATCATTAGACTTCATTTAATAAAGTCTATTAAGTTACAACCTAGGTGGTTGTTACACTTCCTTGAATGGTTAAATCACATTAAATGGAACTTATGAGGTTGTTGTCCTTTCTTTTTGGTAATTGCTTGTTAAGCCAAAATTAACGAACATCGAAAGAAATCATAAGTTAAGGAAGTTCTCCAAGGTTAATGGAACCTGATTTGGAAAAGAACTTAGGGAGAGTTGGATTAGGGTTTGGGCAGGGTTGCTGAAATCTACTTTTAAGTATCCAAATTAATTAAATATTAATAATCTCCTAGGGGTATGTACATCTCGATAAGGCTGTTCTATAAGATGTTTGGCACATGCCAACAGTAGGGCTATACCTTTGAGAAGATTGGGAACTTCCCAAGGATACAAAGTCATGTGTCAAATGACAGTGGCAACACCCTTCCTGCATTGATCATCTAGATCTACACACTTATGGACTTGAACTTAGTTTTTCTCTAGGACTGAGTAGTAGCATAGTTATGATATGAAGTAGCCCTCTAGGACTCAGGGTACCTTGGCACACAAGGTTGACCTAGGTTGACCCAGTATGCCAATATATCCTAAGTCTTTGTGAGCCCCTTCCTATCATAACCTACGTTGTTAACCAGAACTAGGGTTAAACCTTGGGCAAGAGGACTGATGGAAGTTAGTAAAGGACATTCTAGATAACAATAGAGTGGGGTGAAGGACATATTCGGATTGATGAGTATGCCATCAAGGAATAAGTAATATGAATAGTATGTTAGAAATCTTTGGCCAAAGTATCGCAAGCTGCTGATTACATTGTCCTATGTCGCCTAGTCTAAGGATCATGATGTAGATGAATATTGGTAACAAATATTCAGTTAGGTTCCTTAGACAGATCACTCAATACCTGAATAGGGTAAGAGAACCAAGTATACGAGAAAAGTACTCAATACTTAGTGTTAAACATGAATAGATCGATAGTTCACTCGAGTCATGAAATGAATAGATCGGTAGCTTACTGAGTCATCACAACTGCATATGGTTATTTGTTATAAGAATGGTTGTTATGGAATGTGTGTTCTAAATTACGTATTTAGAATAGAGAACATTACTCAAAAAAAAATCCCTTGTTTCTAAAGTGCTAAAATAGGATCATGAGATAATGATAAAATATTGCACAAAAATCTCATATAAAGCTTAATATTGAGCAAAGCCGGTCTGACAAAAACAATAATCAAGATAGTGGATATGGAAATGCAGAATACACACTCAAATAATCCATCAGTGGTAATACATATCTTAACAGAGTGGCAATTATGAATTACAAAATGCATGCTCAAACCCTATCAAGGCCGTAATCATTCAAGAAGATCTTAAACTCATGTCAAAACCAAAACAGTGGTATATGGAACAAAGAAACTAGTGTCTTAGAAAAGATCAAGATCACTGAATCTTCAAAATAAAATTTTAACAAAGTGACAAACGAAGCCTTGAGTTGTAGAATAAAATAGTTGCATTATTGTTTGCAAAATAATGTTTATTCACTCACAGCCTTTCAAGAATTCAACATTCTAACAGAAAATATTGAATATGAGCAATATGAACTCACCTTTTAGAGTCAAAGTTTTCAAACCCTCGAGCATAGTCAATTTTTTCAAAAGGAGAACACCCGAACGTTAAATCTCGAAATGCCGATATTACCAAGAATCACAAAAAATGAATGAATAAGAGAAATGAGATATCAGTTCATATCAAGGCCACAAATAAAATAAAGTATAAGCAAAGTCATCAAGAACAATGAATCACCTTTTTCTTTCATGACGCGACCACAGAGCTCGTAGTTTTGGTAGAGAATTCAAAATCGAGAATAACTCCAAACAAAGTACTTAGGACACACTAAGAGATAATGTTTTTGAGCTCAATAATAAATCACCGAGGGCTTTGTAGAAGAAAGAACGGTTGTAGAACATATATACTTTTACAGAGATCAAACTCATGATTATCGGCCAAGAATCTTCTATAGAGCTCGAATAAGAGCAAATGCATGACAAAATGTGCAAGTATTCACAAATACAAAGTCTCATGAGTCAAGAGAAGATCGATTTTGAGCTCAAAATGAAAAATAATGGCATTCTAGAAGAAGTTTTCCAGGGCTTCACCCACAAAATTAAAAATTCATAATGGACGAATGATGTTGTTTGGGTTCTTTTACCCAACCCTAAACTCATCCTCCTTTGTCTAACTCCACCGATTTATCATCGATGTTTGAGAGATGAAAGTACAGGATAAAATGATCTAGAATGTAAACCACAAGCCTACTACCAGTAAAGCCTTGGTGGTTTAGATTAAAGGAGACATAAGATCAACGATCGAAATTAACCACAGTAATCGATGGATAAGATCATAATTAATGCAAACTAAACAATTAACCTAACTCTTTTCGATTTAAATAGTCAATGACTCAGATCAAACAGGTACCCAAATCAACAATCCACATTCAAAGGTACAAAAGATGAACGGTCTAAAAATCACTGATCACATTCATTGCAGAAATTCTAAACCCTAATTGTGGATTCAGAAGATCGATGGTGGATATCAAAATAGTACATGTGACCAATGAATGAGATGAAGCCACAAAATCAATGCAAACTCTTTGTTGTTATCAACTTAACTAGATTCAAATCAGTTCCATCGACCAAATTATGGGTCGTATCATCGTAGGAGGGGGCCCCAATTATTTTAAAAAAATCATTTGCCTTGACCTTTCTAAGGTCTTTTTTGCTTATGAATATTCCAAAAAAATGCTAACCAAATTATATACATGTAATGATAACACAAAGGAGGCTCGTGACTATAGTATGACCAAGATTAAATCAAAGGTGGTCAACATCTAATCAAACCTATGATTAGTGATCAACATACATACCTTTTCCAAGTCAAATAAGAATCACATTACCTTAAACAAATCAAACTACCTCAACTTCTTCGAATGGTAAAGTCAAGTACAGGTGGCATAGCCAATGAAAGGAAAGTGTCTTTGCATCATGAGCCATGTGGTCCCCACTTTCTTAAGGGGTATTTTGTAAGGTTTTTTCCTAACATAGTAAGCAAAGGACAAGAGAATTATTCATGTAGGTGGTCCCCACAGTGGTTGGGTGAATATTTTTCTAAGAAAGGGAAATCAAAGAATTATTTAGTACAAGTATTTTTGAATACCTCCACAAGATGACAGATCAAAGTAAAATCCAAATTTACCATTACAAGTGGATGAATGCAGAGGTGTCACATCATGTAGGTAAGGACAAAAATATGCACTTGCATTTGAGGATACTTGCAAAGAAAGCAAGAGCTACTATTAGATAAATCACTCACCTAATTTTATTCATTGTATTTAAAATAGAGTAGTCAAGTACAATTTGAATAAAGTGTAAATTTGTAACTAAGGCTATTAATGCCTCATTGAATCAGATTATGTCTATTTTTATTCCTTTATTTATTCATGATAAAGAGGTAAAATTAGCATGCATGGGCAAGTATAGGATAGTCTATTTTTAGGATGGGTTGGGTGAATTATTTTAGCCATATATGTGTGCACTAAAGCAAGGCAAAAGGAGGGACTTTTGGACATAAGAGTGTTTAAAGTGTGTATTTCTTCCATTTTTTCCTTGAATGAGAACTAGTTTTTCCATTCCTATTATTTGCAAAGTCTTTGTGTATCTTTGCATTAATTCTTATGAATGTTAATTCCTAGATTAATCATCTTACCTTATTACAAATATGGTATTTTATGCATGGTCATAAGTGTATATTTATATTGTTGTGTTGTTGTGATTTATCCCTCAATACATAAATTTTTTTGCCTTTATATTCTACTTAAAACCATTTTTTCATGCATATAAAATTCATTCTCAATTTTGTATATATACTCAATCAAAGCCCTCAATAATTTTGTTGTATCACCCTTTTCATTTTCAATTTACTGAGTCATCTTTTTATCCTCAAAAACCCAAAAATTAGTTTAGGATACATAAAAGGGAACCGGCCTTGATCTAGGGAGATTCAACTCAATAATATGTATACCCACATACAGGGTGTTTTCATTGTATCTACGAAGGTGAGAGATCAAGAAATGTTAGAACCCTTTCTTTCATCTCTCAACCAGTGGTGCACTTTTGAGAGATAACAAATAGTTTATATGTTATACACACAATTTTTACTCACCACTACACCGCCACTACGCAATGAATCCAATATTTTCAATTGTTTGTGGATGATTTCTCTAGGAAAATATGGGTTTTCTTCTGTTGACCAAAATAAGCTCACACTTATTTTGGGTCAATCGACACCATTTTCCCATTTTTGTGTTTCAATATGAATTTATACATATTTTAAGTACTTAAGGTCCCCTGAAAGCATTTCCATCAAATAGGAAATTTTTCCCCTTTCAAGAGATATAAATAAGTCCTTCTAACTCCTCATATTTCACAAGTTACGGGATGATGGGCCTTGGAAGGATTTTTACCAAAAGTGGGCCGACGGGCCTAGGGAAGATATTTTACCAATGGAAATCATGGAGTGGTAGGGCAATAGGAGACACTTTTGCATTTTTGCACTTTTCGCAAAAGACACAAGTGGAAAAAGCAAGTCGGCGGGCTTGGAGATATCTTTTTCCCAAGTGAAAATGTAAGCGGAGGGCCGGGGATGACTCAACCTGTAATAGTGGGATTGTGGGGCCGTGGGGGAAATTGTTCCCAAATGTAAAGGTGGGATGACAGATCTGCGAGGGACTTTGAAACTTTTTCACTTTTCACAAATGGCACAATTTTCAAGTGCGGGCCCATAAGCCCATGGGGTCTCATCGGCCATTGAAAAGTCACAGACCCACGGAGGGTGCCATGTGCCTCATCAACACAACTCCAAAGATAAGATCCAAAATGGAGACCCTAAACAAGTGCCAAGCTTCCACATGTCCCAGGTCTAAAAAGGAAGGATTCGATATTTGAAAAGTCAAAATAGGTAGAGAGCCGGGAAATTTCCCGTGTCGACTCGGCGCAACTTCAAAGATCAACACCAAAGGCAGTTCCCAAACAAGCGCACGCGCTCGCCACGCATAAAGTCAAAAAGGGACAGAGTCGGGCTGTTTAAAATGACTAAGTATAAGGGTGTCGGCGGAAGCCTCCACGTGTCTCATCAGTGCAACACCAAGGTTGGGTCCAAAGAGTGGGTTCCCAAACATGCACAAACTCTCCACTTGTCTTCTCGTTCAACAAGTCAAATGGATCAAAGCTTGAGTCGCCTAAGTGTAGAGAACCGATGGATGGTGTTATGTGTCACATAAGTGTGACTTCAAAGGTGTAACCCAAAGTGGAGACTCAAGCAAGTGCTAGCCCTCCACGTGTTCAAATCCTCGAAAAGGCGGCGGTCCTTGAAAAGTCTAAGCAGAGGTAGGCCAGCAGAAGGAGCCACATGTCAACATGGCACAAATTTAAAATTAAAATTTGGAGCAGGTTCCCAAATGTGTGCTAAGCCTCCACATGTCTAGGGTTAGACTTATGGCCCCACCAAGCAAAAGGGACTTAGCCAAAACACAAAGAAATAGGGCAGAAATGTAGAAACATCCATGTGTCTCTTTGGAGAAATTTCAAATGCGTAGCCCAAAAGGTAGTTCCTAAACAAGCGCTAACCACGTATCCCAGAGCTTAAAGAGGTAAAGTTGGGTCATTGAAAATTCCAAAATCTTGTGGAGGCCTCCACGTGTCTTATCCACACAAATTCAAAAGAAAAATATGGGGGTAGTTTTCAAATAAGCACAAATCCTCCACATGTCTCGGGTCAATCATAGTGTCTCCGCCAACATGAGGAACTAAGGGCATAATACAAAGGAAATAAAGGAGCTCACGGAAGCTACCATGTGTCAGTCCGGTGAAATTTCAAGAGTGAAAGGAAGGGGATGAGTTTTCATGACACATGAGGCTACCACGTGGGTCTTGCATGGAATTTTTTTTTAATATTGGGCACTGCGTTAAACACCGACCCCGATCTTCAGGACACCTATATCTTTGACTGGAAACTTGGAATTTGGTAGGAGAGGACATTTTGGAAAGATCTCGGTGCCATCTTCTCACCTGCCTCCATTAATGTTTCACCTGCTATTTTCGGGGGCTGTCAAGTCTCTCACCTGCCGCCATGATGAAGAATGGGCCTCTTTCTTGTCTAGTAAGGGACAATGATGGGGCATGGGTGTTGCAGCAAGACTCTTCATTGTGGTAGGTGGATTTCAATGCTTTTTGGAGTGGTTGGAGTAGGTGGAATTCAATGCATATCTTAAGGTGGTTTGGGTAGAGTTTGAATTATTCCCTCCTCTCTCTCTTATTCTTCCTATATATTGTAAAGGAGGGGCATTTTCAAATGGTTTTTCATATTTTCTCTCCTGCCCCCTCTCTCTTTCTTCCTTAGGATAGAATGTGGAGTTTAAGCCTCCTTTCATGGCTATGTAATGGCATTTTCTTTCCCCTTTCCCATTGATGATGTACCGTGTGACTTTTGGAGCAATAGAATATGTTTCGTGATGCATTTGTCCATCTTTTTCTTATTTTTTTGTCTCTTCTCGCCTCTCATCATTACAGGGTATACTGTGCATACTCTAATGTTTATTACAAGTTCTAGGAGCTATGCTTAATGGGTTTTGAAATGGTTTTTGTGTGAAATCAATCTATGGTCTGGTGGTGCACCTTGTCCACCCTCTCCTTTGCTCTCCTCTCTCCACTTCAAGTAGTTTAGATTTGTGATCAGCCACTTCCTTTTCTAGTGTATCACCACTTAGTGTAGGATCTCTTTCACTCTCTCTCTCTCTCTCTCTCTCTCCATGTCTCCTTGGAATGGTTAGATTAGGATAGGTTAGTTATTCTTGCACTGCAGTAGCTTGTGGTAGGTAGATTAAGAAGTAGGAATTAGCGTTCTTTGGAGGTCCATATGAAGTCCGCAAGTCCCCATGCTTGAGAGATGGTCCTATGTTGTGCAATCACACTAAATGCCCCACTTCACACTCGGGACATCTAGGGTGCTGTGATTTTTCTCTAACACTTCCTCAAAAATAAGAGTGACTCCTTTCCAAACTTCAAATTATTAAAGAATCTCGTGAAGAAACAAATTTAACAAGTGCATTTGAATACCTCGATCAGATGTAGGGGTGAAATTCACATTAAAGGATTTCATGTCCTTCCTAAAGCAGTAAGACATTATATAAAATTTGACTACTCCCTATACACCGCAAAAAAATGGAGTCACGGAATGTCATAATCGAACACATTGATGGAAATGGCTCAATGCATGCTTTATGCGATATTAGAGAATAAGTATTGGGTAAAATAAGTTGGAATGGAGATGCATCTTTTTGACATATATTATATAGAGGCACTAAAAATATAATGCCTTAGGAAGCTTGGGGTGGTTATAAGTCATTAATCTCTCATCTTCATGTGTTCAGTTGTACTACATACATGTATGTCCCCACAAAGAAAAGGAATAAGGTTGAGCCCAAGACACTCCAATGTATATTGTTGAGGTACGTGAGACCTCAAAAGCATATTGTCTCATGGATCTAGAGAGAGCATATTTACTAAATTCATAATTTCATATTTTATGATTCATCATACAAATCACCGAGGAAAAGGAATCCTCATCGGCTACTTCTCATAAGTTGCTTCGATAACTAGATGATGAAAATGATTCTTCTAGAAAAGAAGATGAGCTACAAGGATAATTATTCATTGATCTAGGGAATTTGGAGGACAACACTACACAACATTAACACTCACATCTAAAATGGGTAGAAAGTACACTTAAGGACTCTCATACATGGAGTCACTTATAGATTCTTCAAAGCAAGTACTTGTTATCACCCAAAGTACACCCTAGATGAGGAAGTGTAAGAAAAATCCTCACTTCGGATGATATAATGGGAACTCTTCTAAGCTATGGGTTCCTCGAGTTAAGGAGAACCTCAAGATCGGGTTGGTTACCTAGGATAGATCACATAAAATAGTTCTCTGGTGGGGTTCAAGGAGAGAAATAAACACAAAATTAATGAAATCAAGTAAATTAGGTGATACAACAATGTTTTGGGACTTCCATGAATGCACAAATAAATACTTGATTGAATGTAAAAGGACTGATCACATTCACTTCAATTGTTATTTGATGAATTTTACACACACGAAGGAATTAACATAAAATTAAATGACCTAAACAACTAAAAAAATATATTAATGGAGTTGTTGGGAGGTTATAAACATGCAAAAGAATAGATTATTCACTAAAACATACCACAAATCCATTGTAACATACTTCACAAAGTTTCAATTGGAAGAAAACAATCTTTATATTGCTTCAATAAGGTGCACAAGTACAAAATTCTACATAGTGCAAGTATGAAGAATGAATAATACCCCTCTTACTTGCATAAACAAGGTACTTATAGCAATGTAAGCACCAATTCTGTCCTAGAAATAGCCTTTTCTAAATTTAACTAGTTGGTTAATTGGAAACAAATCCAATATTAGCCAATTATATAAAAAAATACAATCTTCTGATAATAAAAGGATAATATTACATGCATGAGGCTCTAAGGGCTATAACTATATTTTTTCTTTTTGGATTTGTTGACAATTTTTGCACTTGTGCAAAAATGGGCAACTTGAAACTTCGTTACAATGGATAACATTGGTGAAGTATACCTAAGCTAGGGGAGGTTCTTTCAGATAATATTGTTACTATTGAATTAATTAATGATTATAAGAAATCGACTATGTGTCTTTGTTTACAAAACATAACAAATCACATAGTCTACAATTTCATGTTATCTTCAGCAAAAGAACACAAAGCCCCAAAGGACAGCTGTGTTGTCTTGATGAAGACACTGAATTAGAATAGATGAAGTGTTAGGTTTTGGATCAGCAATCACGACTACATATTATAGAAATCGAGAGTTCATTCATGGATGTTACTGAGATATTCTTTAATGTTCTTTCCTTCATGATTAAGAAATTCAATTATATTATTGGGTTGTTTAGGTCATCATACAATCCACATCGTAAAGTAGAAATGTAAAAGAAATACACAACTTAATTTCACAATTCAATTTTTTTATTCATAAGGAATTTCAAATGTTCCCACACAATTTTGTGGGATGTAATCTGGAAATTAAAGTACAACTATTGAAAGAAGAGGTAAACATGCATGAAAGAGGAAATAAAGGAGTATGAGTGAACCCATCATTGCCTTGGAGGTTTCTCCTTTGGTTGATGCATCCTCATCTTCAGCTTTGTTCCCTCTCCATCTTCATTGCCGAAAGCATTGTACCTAAAAAGAAGAAAAGAGGAAAATCATCAGTTATAAGCTCAGGGTTAATCCATATTCCTATACTATCCTAATTCATGCACATGGATCTCTTAATAACAGGAGACATAGATTACTTGAAGATCAAACAATATACATGATTTACTCACTCAGAAAAAAGGAGAGAGAAGAAAAGAAAAACCATGGACATAAGAGAGGCCAAAAAGCCTAAATATTTTCTAACTGTTTTCTCAAGTGTGCAGGTACAAGTTGCAGCCAAGAAGAAATAAATCAAGTCTTACAATCCTCACTATAGATAAAGATTTCGAGTTCAATGAATTCTATCCTATGGTACATGTAGCATATGAGTCATAAGTACATGTTGGAATGAAGGAAGAATGTAACTCAAAGGTGATGGAGAATAGGATCAGATTTTTAAATCTAAAGTTAATCTGAAAAGAGAATATTACAAAGCTAAAACATAATGATAATGAAATCTAGAAAAATTTAGATAGGGCTTCGCCATGAAAATTTTACATTTACAACTTTCAATCATGTTATTTTTAACTAATACATGATTTAAAAGTTGTATGTAAATCAAATAAGTGATACATAGAAGCAGTAAAGGCATGCCATGATCAAGATAATAGTTATTATGTTTCATTTCCAACAACAAAGTAGCTTTAATAGAAAAGTGATACATTTTGTATTCTCGAATCAGAAAATAAATCTTTTACGGCTGAAAAAGTGATAAAAGAAATAATTATGGGAAAATTTTGATGTAGGGCTTCACCATGTAAAATGGACATTTTAAATTTTTCAAAGACACATATCAAAGTCAGTAATAAAAAGGAAACGCAATACTTAAACAAAAAATAAATGGACTACACTTACGGTCATAAGATTGAAGTACTTTGGAGCATTCATTTCATTTACGGCCGAATAACATGAAATCTTAAGGTAAGCCTACAAATTATAGCCATTCTAGGAAGTACATTTTCAAATAAAGCAAGTATTAAGTCCAAAGAATGCTACAATATAGCTTCAGAGCTAAGATTAAATGCATGATTCAAATGTTACAGGTATAGTAAAATATTTCAACACTTCAATAGACTAAGATACATTGGATTCATGGAGCTTATAGTTTCTTAAATGAAAGGGAAAATTTTGTAAAAAGATATATCATATTCAAGACTTGAAGGACAATCATGGTTAGATGAGTAAGTTGAAAAGGAAGTTAAAACACACTAAATGAGACCCAGTTTTCAGATAGTTATGCTTTAAGAAAGGGTAATCAAAAGGTACTGTTTGAATACAAAAAGCATTGTTTTAGTGTATTTAAAACTTAATGGTCAGGTACAAGATTGGAAACATTTTGTTATGGACATACAGAGGAAGTAAGTGGACATGTTCAGGAGATAGAAGTTTCTGATGACTTTGATACACTCATCCAAACAACAAAGGGCCAAGGTCGAATCGAATCAGGTAGTGTAGAACTTAAGATAGTATGAAGTGGATTTTAACTTTTTAGAAAATATTATTAGCCTCAAGAGAAAAGTTTCAGAGATCAAAACAATGAAGGTCTAGGGTCCTAGAGAATGAAGAACAAGACAAAGAATTCTCTAGGATCATTCTTAGAAGGAACCCAAAGGAGCTAAAAAAGGAAACAGAGTACAAGAAAATGTTCATGGCCAAGCCATTCAAAGTCATTCAGCAAGTACAAAGAAGATGGAATATAAAACATAGTGAAGAATATCCAGTGGTTTCGAGTAAAAAGGCTGAATGATTGACCAATAACAAGCTTCAAATCGAGACACATGCAAACTGGGCCAATAGTCAAAACCCTCACCACAATATTCAAAAGAAACATCAAAAAAATGTGAGCTTTAGCTCTAAATACGAAGGCCAAGGTTACTTTTGCATAGCAAAATACGAGTACCCACAATATAAATCGGGAACCCAAAATGGAGAAATACAAACACCCTAATAAGTATCAAACTATGGTGACTAATATTCAGGAAAAATACACAATGAATAAACTAGAAAAAAAGGCGGTTTATAATAATAGATTAGAATCTGATTTGCTCGAACCCAAATAATCAACTCAGAGAATAGAGGTGAGTAAAGTTGATACTTCCATGATTTTAGTTTATCACCATTCAATAGATCAAACAATATAGAAGTTCAAACTTTGAATCAGAAACACATTCATATCCAAGCTAAAGAAATATTGAATTATTTTATAAATTCATTATTCCATTTGAAATCAGTTTCAAGTTGTAGTATCAGAGTGAGAAGGGTATAGCTCCTGGCTAGAGACCAAAAACCCATTAATGGGTATCAAGAAATCATAATAACAAAAATAAATCACCATTTATAACCTCGAATAAATCGAAACTTTCAAGCAACTGAAAGATGAAGCAAGAAATACATATGCCCATGAGAAGTTTCGAACTCGGGAGTCAAGAAGGAGAAAGAAATCATATAAACCCACAAATATTTTCAAGATTTTCAGTGACATATCCAAGGAAGAAAATGAAAATAGAAGTGTATGTGTGCAAGAGAAAAATTATCTCACCTATAACCACTCGTGGATGCAAGCACCCATAACCACCTTGCTTAGAAAGTTTCAGAACAGAGTGAAAGACAAAAGATATATGCATAAGGGCTTCACAAAGATGATTATCTGAGCTTGAACCCATAGAGAAGGTGAACACCTTCAAGAAAGCAATTAAGTAGCTCGATGAACTTCAAACAAATCTCTAACAGAGAGATTACAAAAACAACATCATACACAGAACTCCTCCCATGAGGCTAATAACATACTTTAATGACAAGGAAGTGCAAGTATTTGAGCCTCATAACCTTGCAGTGCCTCAAAACGAAAAATTTCAAGCTCGAATAATCATTATTGGTGGTTATAGAAGTCACAGAGCTTGGAAATAATCAATGTGTAATCAGACAAACCTTAAAACCGAGCTCGAAGTTCACAAAAATGGTGGCCGTTTTGAAAGAAAACTTTCTTGAGACCCAAAGTAACATAATTCCAAGCTCAACAATGATTAACCACGAAATGCAAATGAAAGAAAGCTTCGTAATACCAATCTACAGGAAGGGACGAGCTCAAAATATTTTCAACAATGACCTAGAGTAATTTTTCCAGGGCTTTGCCGCTCTTTGTGAGAAAAATAATGACCAAAGGATAGAGCTCAGGGGTTTTTAACCCACTCAACTAACTCCGGTACAACCTAACTCAATCAAGAGTTAGAAACCAATGCTCAGGGATCAAGCCATGCAAAGAACAAAGGCCAAGAATGATCCCCAAAATTAAAGAAAACTATCATGGTCAGATGTCACCGACCACATTCAATGCAAGCTAGAAACCCTAACCAAGAGTCAAGATCGATAGACCATGATCCAATAGTACAAAGATCAACGGTTTGAAATCATTACAACTTTCAAAGAAAACTCGGCCTAGGTTTCATATACTGCATCGACAAAATGATAAAGGGGTGAGTCATTGTCACAAGGCGGCTAGCCCATTTTATTTTAAAATTATTGCATTTGACATATGAAAAGGGTATCTCAACTATAGTTTGAGTACCGAACATTCCAAAATGCCGACCAAATCATGTTCAACAATGATCACCCAAAAGGTAAGGGTTTTTAAACTATAAATCAAGTGTTATCTAAAATGTAAAAGATGACAAGAAAATTGTAAGGCACCGATAATCAAAAGGTGACAAACTACATAACATGCCACGTGTGTATACAAAGGGCTAAATCATTAAACCATCATAATGTGCAAAATCCACAAGAGTGGCCAAACCCAAAGACCTCAATTAATCACAACCACATGTGGTCCCCCACTGATTGTGATGGATTGAACATGAATTAAAATACATATTTTTAATGTGATCACAAGGATAGAGGACAAGGAATGTCAATATAAAAACTTGAGCTTGGAGGTGGTCCCCATCAAGTGGATATTTGGATGAAATATTTTGCAAAGTATTACAAATTAATGTAATTTATTTTTCTCACTTAGAGGGAGTTAGTTTCACATGCCTTTGTAAGGGGACGAATAAGAAAAAGGACAAATTTGCATGCACCTGAAGGAGACTTGCTCATCAAGAAATGTTTATTTTTAGCAAATTATTCATGCATGCTTTTGTTAAAAATAGAATAGTCAACTTCTTGAGTTTGATTATATGTAATCAAAGGCTATTAATGCCTCTTTGTATTAGTTTACTTTATTTTATTCCTTTATTTATTATTTAAAAAAGATAAAAATAGAATACATTGATGAGTACAACCTTAGTCTATTTTTAGGAAGGGTGTGTAAATTATTTTTCCATATATTGTGTGCCTTAGCAAAGCACAAGGGAGGATGCTTTAGATACAGGAGTGTTGAAGGAAATTTTCTAGTCAGCTTTGCCCTTTGAATGTGAAGTATTTTCTACCTTTGCAATTATTTCAAAATTCGATGTATGTTCCCATTAATCTAGTGTATTTGAATTCCCTGATTAATCATCTTACCCTATTGTTAATTCAAGTAATTTCGTATGATATTAATGTGTATGTGTAACTTAAGAAGGTATTGTTGTGATTATATCCCTCAATATATCAAAGTATT
Organism: Taxus wallichiana var. yunnanensis; assembly: GCA_018340775.1. Taxonomy (NCBI): domain Eukaryota; kingdom Viridiplantae; phylum Streptophyta; class Pinopsida; order Cupressales; family Taxaceae; genus Taxus; species Taxus wallichiana. The sequence goes on from CM031243.1 coordinate 749,808,237, forward strand.
TACCCTTAATTATCTTAACAAAATTGTTGGCATGTGCATTATAAATTCATTCCATATCAATTGGTATGTACTCACCAAAGACCTCATACAAGTTTGGTGTATCACCTCAGTTTTAATTTCATTTTACAATCATATTTTACCATTAAACCCTAGAAAATTAGTTTAGGGTACATCAATAAGGAACCATCCTTGATACTGGAGACTCACCTCAAAATAGGTATACCCAAAAACATGAGGTGTTTCCATTGTGTGTATGAAAGAGAGAGATAAAATTTGCAAGCTTAGAACACCTGCAACCAATCTCACTATAGGGTGCACTTTTGAGAGATAACACTTTTGGCACGCCCGATGGGACACTCACACAACTAAAATTTTCACTTTTCAAAGGTGTTTCATCATTCAAAGTAGATCAGACACCATGCATAGCATTTTTGGAAAGAACTACTATTGATGAATTCAACAATTGAAGATTCAGGGTGTAGAATTCATCTAATGACTCCGTAAATCTAATTTCAGATCAGTTCATTAGTTTTCAACTTCATCCATTTTCAGCTGTAATTTCCAGGTATTTTTCAAGGAAGTCAGATCAGTTATTTTGTTGTTATCAGCTGTTTTTTATAAGCAACTGACTTATTTTTCATAGTTTAAATATTTTATGAGGTCTTGTATCCATGAACCCTCATTTTCAGCAGTATTATCCTCCAAACCAGCAGCCCTTTTATCTACCTTCTCCTTCATATCAGTTTTATAACCCCTATCAAAATGAATATCCTTATAACCCAAACCCGTCCATCAAAATGATTATCAATATGAGGGTTATGTTGTTCAAGATCAAGGTTATACAGAGGGTTATGTTGATTATGCACAATAAGAAGATCTTAGAATCGAGTTTAATAGTTTGAAGCAGCAATATTTAGCTATCAAGGAACAAATTGAGAAATCAAAAGCAATGAAGAATGATAGGTGTTAGGATAGGGAACCCTGTCAATGGGATGTTCCTGCTTACCTTCCATATCAAAATTCAGTGCCTATATATACTCCTGGCCAGCCAATGCAGCCTATTCCCTAGTTTCCTAACTATCAAGCTACTGCAATTCCGCCTTTTCTACCTAGAATCATATACTGAAGTCAAAATCAATTGTCCAAGTTGGCATTCAAATGCTTTTCTAAAAGAAAATATTATACCCCAACCTCTTGTCCAAAATTTTCCAGTTGAAAGTTGAAACTAAGCCCACTCCTCCTTTACCCGTACTTCCAGTCTAGGAAAGAGAGAATCAACAGATCAAGCAAGAGGGGCAGCCAATAGAAGACAATAATAGGCTGGAATTTTTGTAGAATTTGCATGGATGGGTGTCAAAGTTTCATTTTGATTTTATTCCAGAGTTGGAAAAAGAAACCATGCAAAAGGTACAACCTATTTTTCCATCAGATCAAGAGCAAGTTGGAAGATGATCAACAATCTGCATATTCTGAGTGTAGTGTGCATGAGGGCATCATACTCACACAACTTCCAATCTTATCAAAAGAGGATAGGTCAATTTTGAATAAAAAGGAGGTTGAAATTCAAGGAAATTGTGTTTCAAATTTACAGCTTGAAGAGGTTGATTTCTTGTCAGATTTAGAAAACTGCATAGGTGAAGAGCAACCTATAGAACTCACTGATTTTACAGTTTCAACATCCAAAGAACCTCTGATTGCTAAGGTTCCTCTTGTACATAAAAAAGAGAAAGGAGTGCTATCGGGTGAAGATCTTTATTATCCCCTCCTGGAAGAACCATTTTGGGAGAAGAATGTCTCAGAACAACATGTTGTTCAAATCAGATCTTGTGCAGAAAAATGAGACAATTTTGATCTTACAGATTTTATGTCAAATCAGAATGAGAAAGATGAAAGATTAGTTATGGTACAATCAGTTAGAAAGAACTGATATGTGTTCAGATCAGTTTCAGAATGTCCTAAAAGATGATACAGAACAACAACTTCATATAAGTACCTATGAAGATGAAAAAGATGATCTTCAGTTTTTTTACTGTACCATGTATCTAGACAGTGCCTATGAAGAAGAAGAGGATGAACTTGAGTATTTAGACTACATGGAGGATATGAGAAATGCAGAATCATTTGATAGAAGTGTTGAAAGATCACTTACAACAGTCATAGAACAACAACTTGTAGAGCAAAAACAGACCTCAAAATAGTTTCAAGATGAGTTACAACAGTTGGAAGACACAAAATAGCCTCCAGGACAACTTCAGAAAGAGATCATTATTGAAAATGATGTTCATGACTCAGACCAGATCAAAATAACCAATGCATCTGCTACTAGAAGGCCTTGTCCTATTCAATATTTGGTTGATTCTCACTCAGCTACAATATTGCCAGATTTCATGCTCGTCTTAGAGCACAAAAGTGAGTTATTTTTCTCAACAACAAGCCCCAAATCATGCCAGAATAGATTACAGATCAGATAGAGGTGTTTCCCATCTCTTGGACTGATTTGATTAATGAAATAAAGGTACATATCTTATTTTCAGCTATGTCACTTTGTTGGTTTCTAGAGCTGAATTCATGGCCTTGGTTTTGGAGGAAGGGGATCTACTTTTCACTTCTGTTTCAGGTTTTGTTTAGCTTCAGTTCTTTTGGTTAGAGTAGGGTAGATTAGGATTTCCCTTTCAATAAGTGTAGTTCTTGCACATTGCAATGTTTTTCAATTCAATAAGTGCACTCATGCATGTGATCTGGTTTACCAGATCCTTTCCCAGTTTTAGTTTGTTTGGAAGGGTTGGACCTTTAGAAAGGCATATTTTGGTTACATGATTTAGAATCCATGCTCAATGGACAAGAGAAAGGCATTGGATTACAAGCTAGCAGAAGCTTTTCTTGTAGGATCACGAGAATTTTGACAATTTTTGCACTTGTGTAAAAATGGGCAACTCAAAACTTCATTACAATGGATAGCATTGGTGAATTATACCTAAGCTAGGGAGGTTCTTTCAGACAATATTATTACTGTTGAATTAATTAATGATTATATGAAATCTGTAGATATGTGTGTTGTTACAAAACATAACAGATCACATAGTCTACAATTTCATGTTATCTTCAGGAATAGAACACAAACCCCGAAGGACAAGTTGTGTTGCCTTGATGAAGACACCGAATTATAGAATAGATGAAGTGTTATGACTACATATTATAGAAATCGAGTTCATTACTTTGGATGTTATAGGTATTCTTTAATATTCTTTCCTTTATGATTAAGACATTCAATTATATTATTGGGTTTTTTAGTTCATCATACAATCCACATCAAAAGTAGAAATGTATAAATAAATACACAACTCAATTTCACAAATCAATTTTTAATTCATAAGGAATTTCAAATGTTCCCACACAAGCCGTGGGATGTAACAGAAATTAAAGTACAACTGTTGAAATAAGAGGTACACATGCATGAAAGAGAAAATAAAGGAGTATTAGTGAACCCATCATTCCTTGGAGGTTTCTCATTTAGTTGATGCATCCCGTCTTCAACTTTGTTCCCTTTCCATCTTCACTACAGTAAAGCACCGTACTTAAAAAGAAGAAAAGAGGAAAATCATCGATTATAAGCTCGGTGGTTAAAACATATTCCTATACTATCCTAATTCATGCACATGGATTTCTTAATAACAAGAGACATATATTACTTGAAGATCAAACAATATACATGATTTACTTACTCAGCAAGAAGAATAAAGAAGAAAAGAAAAGCCATGGAAATAAGAGAGGCCAAAAAGCCTAAATATTTTCTTACTATTTTCTCAAGTGTGTAGGTACAGGTTGTAGCCAAGAAGAAATAAATCAAGTCTTACAGTCCTCACTATAGATAAAGATTGCAGAGTTCAATGACTTCTACCCTATGGTACATGAAGCAGATGAGTCATAAGTACATGTTGGAATGAAGGAAGAATGTAACTCAAAGGTTGTGCGAATAGGATCATATTTTGAAGGATGAAGTTAACTGAAAAGAGAAGATTACAACTGAAACAAAATGAGAAGGAAATATAGGAAAAATTTGATAGGGCTTCGCCATGAAAAATGGACATTTACAACTTTCCATCATGTTATTTTTAACTAATACATGCTTTAAAAGCTATATGTAAATCAAATAAGTGATACAGAGAAGCAAAAAAGCATGCCATGATCAAGATAACAATTATTATGTTTTAGTTTCCAACAACAAATCAACTTCAATAGAAAAGTGATACATTCTATATTCGAATCAGAAAATACATCTATTACAGCTGAAAAAGGGATAAAAGAAAGAATTCTAGGAAAATTTTGATAGGGCTTCACCATGTAAAATGGACATTTTAAATTTTTATCATGCATATCAAAGTTGTAATAAAAAGGAAATGCAGTATTTAAACAGAAAAGAAATGGACTACACTTTCAGTCATCAAATTGAAGTACTTTGGAGCATTCATTTTATTTACAGCTGAATAACATGAAGTCTTAAGATAATCCTACAAAGTACAACCATTCTAGAAGTACAATTTTCAAATAAAGCAAGTATCAAGTCCACAGAATGCTACAATATAGCTTCAGAGCTAAGATTAAATGCATGATTCACAGTTTTACAGGTATAGTAAAATATTGCAACACTTCAATAGAATAATATACATTGGATTCATGGAGTTATAGTTTCTTAAATGAAAGGGAAACTTCTATACAAAAGATATATCATATTCAAGACTTGAAGGAAAATCATGGTTAGATGAGTAAGTTGAAAAGGAAAGTTACAACACACTGAATGAGACCCAATTTTCGACAATCATGCTTTAAGAAAGGGTAATCAAACAGTATGATTGAATACCAAAACCATTGTTTCAATGTGTTTAAAACTTAATGGTCAGGTACAAGATTGAAAAAAAAATTATGGAAATACAAAGGAAGTAAGTGGACATGTTCGGGATAAAGAAGTTTCGATGACTCGATACACTCATCCAAACAACAAACAAACCAAGTTCAAATCGAATCGGGTAGTGCAGAAATTAAGATAGTATGAAGTGGATTTTAACTTTTTTAGAAAATATTATTAGTCTCAAGAGCAGAGTTTTAGATATCAAAACAATGAAGGCCTAGGGTCCCAAAGAATGAAGAATAGGATGAAAAATGCTCTAGGATCATTCTTTTCAAAGTGCAAGAAAATTTTCATGGCCGAGCCATTCAAAGTCATTCAGCAAGTATAAATAAGATGGAATACAAAACATAATGAAGAATATCCATGGTTTCTAGAAAAGGCTCAACGATTGACCGAGAAAAAGCTTTGAATCAGAGACACATGCATACCTAGGGCCAATAGTCAAAACCCTCGCCACAATATTCAAAAGAAAAATTGAGTAAAATGTGAGCTTCAACTCTAAATACGGCGGCCAAGGTGCCTTTTACACAACAAAATACGAGTACCCACAATAAAAATTAGAACCCAAATATGGAGAAATACAAAAACCCTCATAAGTATCAAATTATGGCGACTTTGTTCGGGCATACATACACGGTGAATAAAATAGAAAAAAAGATGACAATTTACAATAATAGATCATAATCCAAATAGATCGAACGTGAATAATCAATTCATAGAATAGAGGTGAGTAAAGTTGATACTCCCATTATTTCGGTTTTTCACCATTCAACAAAGAAAACAATACGAAGTTATAAATTTGAATCAAAAATGCATTCATATACAAGTTATAGAAATATTGAATTATTTCATATATTTGTTATTCCATTTAAAATCAGTTTCAAGTTGCGGTATCAGAGTGAGAAGGGTATAGCTCGGCTAGAGACTGAAAAACCCATTAATGGGTATCAAGAAATCGAGTAATGAGACAAGAAATCACCATTTATAATCAAACATTCAAAACTTTTGAGCAACAAAATGATGAAGTAAGAAATCCATATGCCCATGGGAAGTTTTTAAATTGGGAGTCAAGTAGGAGTAAGAAATCATAGAAAGCCACAAATATTTTCAAGAGTTTCTTGACATATCAAAGGAAGAAAATTAAAATATAAGTGTATGTGTGCAAGAGAAAAATTATCTCACCTATAACCACTCCTAGAGGCAAGCACCACAACCACCTTGCTTATAAAGTATAGAAATGCAGAGAGAAAGACAAGATATATGTATAAGGGCTTTGCAAAGACAATTATCTGAGCTCGCACCAGTAGAGAAGGTGAACACCTTGAAGAAAGCCAATAAATAGCTCAAAGAACTTCCAACAAATCTCTAATAGAGATATTACAACAAAAAAAATTCAAACACATAACTCCTCCACAGAGGCCAATAACATACTCAGAATGACAAGGAAGTGCAAGTATTTGAGCCTCATAACCTTGCAGTGCCTCAAAACGACAAATTTCGAGCTTGAATAATCATTATTTGTGGTTACGAAGTCACAAATCTTGGAAATAATCAATATGTAATCAAACAAATCTTAAAATCAAGCTCAAGTTCACAACAATGGCAGTCGTTTTAAAAGAAAACTTTCCCGAGAGCCGAAGTAACATAATTCTGAGCTTGATAGTGATTAACCATGAAATGAAAATGAAAGAAAGCTTCATAATATTGATCTACAAGAAGGTTCAAGCTAAAAATATTTTCAACAAAGTGACTGGAGTACTATTTCTAGGGCTTCACCACTCTCTACGAGAAAAAGAATGACCAAAGGATAGAGCTCGAGGATTTTTTTAACCCACTCAACTAACTCTAGTACATCCTAACTCAATCAGGAGTTAGAAACCAATGCTTAGGGATCAAGCCATGCAAAGATCAAAGGCCGAGAATGATCCCCAAAATGAAGCAAACTATCATGGTCAGATGTCACCGACCACATTCAATGCAAGCGAAACCCTAACAAAGAGTTGAGATAGACGGACCAAGATCCAACAATATAGAGATCAACGGTTTGAAATCATTACAACTTTCAAAGAAAACTCGACCTGGGTTTCATATGCCACCAAAAAAATGATAAAGGGGTGAGTCATCGTCATGAGGGGGCTAACCCATTTTATTTTAAAATTATTGCATTTGACATATCAAAAGGGGATCTCAACTATAGTCTGAGTACTGAACATTCCAAAAATGCCGACCAAATCATGTTAAACAATGATCACCCAAAAAGTAAGGGTTTTAAACTATAAATCAAGTGTTATCCAAAATGTAAAATCCGACAAGAAAATTGTAAGGCAGTGATAATCAAAAGGTGGCAGACTATATAGTATGCCATGTGTGTATACAAAGGGGGCCAAATCATTAAACCATGGTAATGTGCTAAGTCCACAAGAGTGGCCAAACCCAACGAATACAAGTGCTCACAACCACAGGTGGTCCCCACTGATTGTGATGGATTGAACATGACTTGAAATGCAAATTTTTCATGTGATCACAAGGGATAGAGGACAAGGAATGTCAACATCAAAACTTGAGCTTGGAGGTGGTCCCCATCAAGTGGATATTTGGATGAATTATTTTGTAAAGTATTGCAATTAATGTAATTTATTTTTCTCACTCATATGGAGTTAGTTTTGCATGCCTTCACAAGGGACAGATCAAGTAAAAGGATGAATTTGCATGCACCTAGAAGGAGACTTCCTCATCAAGTAAGGTTTATTTTTAGCAAATTATTCACCCATGATTTTCTTAAAAATAGAATAGTCAACTTCAATTTGATTGTATGTAATCAAATACTATTAAAGCCTCTTTGTATTAGTTTTCTTTATTTTATTCCTTTATTTATTATTAAATAAAAGATAAAAATAGAATGCATAAGGCGAGTAAAACCTTAGTCTATTATTAGGAAGGGTGGGTAAATTAATTTACTATATATGTGTGCCTTAGCAAAGCACAAGGGAGGAATATTTAGATATAGGAGTGTTGAAGCAAATTTTCAGCCATTTTTTCCCTTTGAAAGTGAAGTATTTTCTACCTTTCCAATTTTTGTAGTCTTGTCTATGTTTCCATCAATCTTGTGAATTTAAATTCCTTGATTAATCATCTTACCATTTGCAAATTCAGTAATTTTTGTATGATATTAATGTGTATGTGTAACTTAGTAGTATTGTTGTGATTTCATCCTCAATATATCAAAGTGTTTACCCTTAATTATCTTCATAAAACTATTGGCACGTGGATGAAATTCATTCCATATCAATTGTGCATGTAATCAGTCAAAGACCTCATACAAGTTGGTGTATCACCTCAATTTTAATTTCATTTACAGTCATCTATCTTTTACCATTAAACCCCAGAAAATCAGCTTTAGGATACATCAATAAGGGCGGCCTTGATATCGGAGACTCACCTCAAAATAGGTATACCCACTGACACGAGGTGTTTTCATTATATCTACGAAAGAGAGAGATAAAATTTGCAAGCTTAGAACACTTGCAACCATCTCTCTACAGGTGCACTTGAGAGATAATATCCTCATTTGACTTCTTTTGACTCACCCTTTCGCAAAGGTTAAGGTATTATACTGAGTGTTTTGCATCGATTAAGGTATTTTTGTCTTGTCCTTTGTAAAATAAAAGGTGAAACTCTATTTTGGAACATATGCATAGTATTCCTCTTTTATTCTTATTTGCATGCATTGGCTAATAATAGGTTTTATTTATTTGGTTAAGGCCTTTTATTTAAGACCCCATGCAAGATTAGTAATAATTAACATTCAAAATACTCCCACGGTGGACTTAGATAAGAATTTTGACTCAAACCATAGTCAAATAACCATGGTTATAGTAAAGAGGTCAAGCTTTTAGAGTATAAACCCTAAAATACTTCACATTTACACCTATTGTGTTTGGTTGAGAGTGCGCATGGGGGAACTCTAGCAATTTTTTCAATCAGCCAGTGGTTTTACTATGCATTGTGTTTAGTCATTTCTCCATGTTTGTGAACTCTTTGGAATGCATCCCTGCCATTTTAACATGGTCTAGCTCATGTTTTCACTCCAGGTTTGTATCATGATTGAAAATTGCTTGATGATTATGTTTTTAGCCCATTTTTCTACTATGAGATTCCATTAATGAGCTCTGTTTTAGCTTGTGTTACTTTGGTTTTGCTGGTTTGGTCACTCATAACTTGGCCATGGTTGCATCTGTGCTAGTGGCTCATTATTTTTTCACAATGGCTCACCTAATGGGATCGTGGTGAGGTTTTTTTGAAGATTTAGTGTCGAATAGTGGCTCGACCCCATATTTGTTTAACTCAACTTGTTAACCCTACTTTACGGGATTTCACACTCAACTTGACATTTTATCCTTAGTTCACCTACGCTGACGGTTGTGCATCTATGAATCGATTGTGGGTTCATGCCTTAAATTATGCATGGTTTATTTTGTTGAGTCGATATTTTTCCTTTGATATCTCAATATGGTTGATCCGATCTCTATTTTTTTTTTTTTTTTACATTCTCGAGCTCATTGGGAAGGTTTATTCTTCTATAGATGTTTTTGTTCATGTTTGTATAAGGGCTTGTATACTATTTTCTCACTAATATATTTGTCATGGGGTGTGTGCACAACTTAGTTGGGTTGTTCTCATTTATATTTTCTCTCCCCCTCTTCGATCTCGACATGGGTTTCTCATCCCATCTCACCTTATGCATTGGGTGGCTCAATTTACAAGCTAAAACTTAGCCTTCTCCCTTTGTTGGTGGCTCGGTGTTATTGATGGGGCATTAAATATTAGCTGGGGTTGCATAAATTTCCATCATAATTGAAATGGTAAGAATTATTATTGTTGTTTATAAGACGCAGTTCATTTGTTATTACAAGAAAAACTATCATCACTAATATGCATGTCTTAATGACTTTCCAACTTGACTTTTTGTCTTCTCTTATACAACATTTTTGTGATCAATTCTCTATTATCCCTTTCCACCCCTATTTAGAACTGTAACCATCAAAAAAATTTTACAAGATTGATTTTTCCTCAATTACCCCCACCATTCTTATCATTTTTCTAAAAACATTCAACCATGTTTTATTCTTATGATTTTCTGTCATGTCCTTTTGATGTTATATAATTGATGTCTAAGTGTTTAATGCCCGAACAATGAGAATGTGATCTCTTAGGATGTCCAGTCATAGATTCCTTGTCATATGAGGTCTTGTGAACTTGCGCAGATACATTATACATGCTTCTTAATTTTGTTCTTTGTGGCAGGCCATAAATGAATTTGAGCAATGGTGCACAACCTTTTTAAAACTCGAAAGATATGATGATTTTTTTCTTGAAACATTTTTCTCGATGTGATTGCTAGGAGAAAAATCCATCCTCACATTCAAATTTTCCTTGAAAAATGTATGAGTATTCTGCAATATGGATTTGCTTCCCTGTAAAACTTGCATTTGTTGTAATGGGTACCTTGAAGTACTTGCAATTCTTATCCGATTATATATTACGAACATGAAAGTGGAAATATTCAAATTGTATTAGAGGATCTGTTATGAAGCTAATGATGATATTCATAACTATTACTTTGTCATTGTTTTACATTCTAAAATATACACCGATAGTAACATTTTCTTGAACCCTAATGCATTCTTTATCTACTTTATATTCTTTCCTAAAGCTCAGAATTTTGACATTCTCTAGGAGGCATACTTTTTAAATTGAAAGTAGACATCTTAGATATTCAAATCTATATTTTTCTCCATTTTCACAATGTGGAATGTATCTTGTGGAAGAGTGGTTGATGAGAAACTTGGAAAATCTTGAAATTTTTACATTCTTGAAATTGTTCTCATAAAATATGTACATTGTTAATTGATGATGCTTACTTCCAAGTATATGAAATTTTGAAACTCTACCCATTCTAGAAACTCACATATATACTCCATATTTTGTGAATGGATATCTTTGTTTTATTTGCACATTTTGAAATTGATACCTGATGTGGAGACTTAGAAACTTGATGGAAAATTTCTGATTTCGCTTTATGGTTGTAACTCCTCATTTAACTTGCACTTCTAGAATCCATTCTATTTATGAGCATTTATTTCGACTACTAAAAAAGAGATTTAAATGGAAGACTTGCATGCTCCTCTTGCCTATAAAAAAATCCTTTAATTTACTTAAAATGATATGTTTTATTTTGTAACATGATCTAGGATTTATACATGTTAAAATCTAAAAATATTGCAAAGTTACAGGAATCCCAAAGCTTTAACACCGTATTTATTTTCTTCCTCAGTACAGGAGAAACAATATGAAGTAGGAGTAATACTTGATCAAGTTGGAGAAGAAGTGCACGAGAGGGAATCACTTCTACTAAGGAATGATGGGTCACTTCTCCTTTACATTCTCAATTTTTATCTTATCTCCATTGTTTTCTTTCGGTTATTTCGACAAATTGTGTGAGAAAAGTGTACAATTATTCCTTATCAATATAAACAAATGTTCATGCAATAAGTTGTCTTTTTCTTCCTTTATCTTATTATAATTACATATTTAAATGAACATTTGAAAACTTTAACTGTTTGATACATCAACATATAATCATAAGGAATAAATGGTAAATTATTTGTACCTTTTCCAATAATCTAAAACTAATAAATAAATAAGTGATCACTTCTTGCAACTATACTTTCCTTTGATAATTTCAAATGTGTAATCTGAATGATTGTTTCTCCATAATGTTTTCTTTTGACATATGATTCATTTTTCATCCTTTTGAATACCCTATATGATCGTCAATGGATGAAGAATAATCTTAATAAAGATGATAATTGAAAATTCTTCATATGTGAGGTTTGAGAATTGTAGATCAACATGCCTACCTATTAGTGTCTTGTGTATTTCCCATCTTGCCACTGAACCTAAGAAACCTGAAGAAACTTTATACCCATATACCATGGTGACCAAAATGGTCAACATCTATGGTGGATATGTTGAACAGATTTCTTACCAATCTACAAGAACCCAAAATATGCTCACTTTCAGCCATGTAAAATAATTTGAAACCTTCGTGTAAGCTTGGAAAAGCATGCCCAATACTAAGAAAGCATGTTCAAGAATGAAAATCCTCTAAAAGAACTAAAAACAACAACTATAACATGTGTAAAATTATACATGGAAGAACTAAAAACATATAACTTGATGGAAAATTATACATCCTCTAACCGGAACATTTAGAGTGTGTGGAAGAACTTATTTTACAGAAAATAAACCTACACTAAACAAAACACGATATTAGCGAGAGAGAAATAACTTCCCTTTCTTAGAAAATGAAACCGAGATCAACGTGATAACTAGATCACATGGAAAAAATGAAAACACTACTTGCATCTTTGGTTTACTCAAAATATCAATCGAAAGTAAGAAAAATACTCCTACTAAATCTACAATCTATTTAGGGAGGTTATGGTGCTGACTTTTGGCATAGTTAAGCTCTTGTTTGTGCTCTAAGTTAAGCATAATTGCTGGTATTTCTGATCTTAGTCACAAATCAGCTAACTACCCGATTGGGCATGATCTTCTCAAGGCTGAAAAACTATCCTTTTTTATTTTCCCCATTTTATTATTTTCCTTTTCAATCTTGAGCACATTTGGAAGCTGATTGGAAATTTGATCTGCTTCTTCAAGATGCTCTATCTCATCAATCATACTAGTTTTGCAATGGTTCTAACTTCTTGTTATTCATTATGATCCACCATACAGTTGGAAAGGTAAAATTTATCCTTCTCGAAATCATATTTCTTTTCTTTGATGATTACATTGCCTACTAATGTTCCTGTGAATCATTGCAACCTTCTAGGTGTGCAAAAATTTGTAATCATGTTCAAAAATAAGGATATTTTCATTCTATTGTATCATCTTGATCACTTTACAACTCTTCCACATTTTTAACCTCATCCTCATCCTCTAGAAAAAGGTTTTAAACTTGAAAACATGTTATTCATTGTCATGAGGCAACTCTAAATCTGTTAATCCTTCCTCGTATTGGATCTAAAATGGTTCTTCATTCAAATCTGATTCATGATCACTTATGGGTAACTTTTCATACATGGTTAGAAAATTTTCATCTTCTAAATCAACAATATTTAAATGCAACATGTAACTAGATCATTTTCTATACTAGAAGATGGTACAGAATGTAGATTTCTGGTCTAAAATCTAGGCTCTATCATATGCTCATTCTAAACATTATCACATACACTATAGGTCACTAGAATGGATAAATTTTTTCCTAACCTTTACTTGATGATAATGATTTTTCTTCTATTTTGAAACATACGCCTCTTTCTTATGCTCTTTCTCCAACTATAGAATCTGATTTATCTCAAATTTTGAAACCCATTCCTATAAATTTTTCATAAATTTCATCTTGTTAATTTCTTGAGTTGGATACCCTCCTTAACTAATTTATTGGTCGTCTCCTTCCCAAATTATGCTTGGAAATGAGAGAGGAGGGTGGGATGGGTTCCAAATTTATTTTGAAATAATTTTTCAAAGGGGACAGGAGTTAAAAATATGTCTTTGGAGGAGAAGGGGTAGAAATAACAACATTGAGAAAGTTGGGAACTTGATAAATGGCCATTAGATTGTGATGGGGACGGTAAGTGGGAACATCCCATTAACAATTTTCCTCAACCTTATGTATATCATTCTCCAATGCTTACAAATATGTAATAGAATCAACCAATTGAGGGAGAGAGTTACTTATTACCCCAAAAAAATTTATTGGCTAAACCAACTAGGTATAAGACATCCCCATTGACACGAGATACTCTAAACAAGGATTTTTAGCTTGCAAAATTTGTAGTTTCTCATTGGCGACCTATCACATCTTCCAATTTATGAACACCACCCTCAAAATCTTCCTTTTGTGTAGAATTTCCTCCATAACATGTATATTCTCCATATCATGCATAACCTTATTCTGAAGAACATAATGGTTATAATGATGATCATACTAATTAGAAAGGTTTAGGTCATGAGCATACTCATTTTGATAGGGGTTATAATATTTATCTAGAGGAGGATATGGGTAAAAAGGATGTGGATTTGAATGGTACAACTACTCTTGAGGATAGGGATTCATATAGGAGTTGGAATCATTATTGCATGACATCATAATAGATGGAAAATTGGAAAAATAGGTCTTATTCTTATGAAAATGGGCTATTTGGATCAACAAAGTAATCAAATTTATTTATGAAAATAGTTCCAAAGGCTAAAATTTTACCAAACACAAATCAAACCTAGAAAAATAAAAATATAGACAAGGATGTTATGGAACACCTACAAAAATATGAGTTCAATGGTCCCATCAAGCATGCTAAAAGCATTATCGATCTGAAGTACACCTTGGATGAGGAAGTGTAAGATTACTCCTCACTTTAACTAATATAATGAGAAATGCTATGAGTTTTGGTCATCTCGGGTTTAGGATAACCTCCAAAATGCCTTCATTCCCTAGGATAGATCACCTAAACTAGTTTTATGGTGGGGTTAAATGAGGAAAGAAACACAAACTTAATGAAATTAAGTAAATTAGGTGATACACCAACGTTAGGACCAATGACTACACAAAAACACACTTGATTGATTGGAAAAGGACTGATGAAATTCACTTCAATTATTGTTTGATTAATTTTACACTCATAGAAGGAATTAACAAACCAAAGGAAGATATTATTCACTAAAACATACCACAACTCCATTGTAATTATTTCACCGAATTGTTGTAGATAATGAAACAAATAAGGGTAAATATGCAAGGAGGAATAATTGTAGTCACGTGGTGAAGGTTGAGTGCGTGCATTCGATTTCGACCCAAACCGATTGTGTGAACTTCCCTTTAGCTAGGAGGAACTACCTGTAATGCAAAGCAAGACCACAAAATATAGTCAATAGGAAAATTTTAGTGGATTGCATAGCATGAGCTAGATCCGAAGTGTGGTACTTTCTTAACGATTTGTAAATCCACTAACATATATAATTCAATATAAAATAAATGAACATGTAAATAAGAGAATCGAATGCTTAGGGTTTTGATTTATGTATCTCATATTACTATTAATGTCAATCAATTAAATTCTTTAATAATAAAGCTGGTGAAGGTTACGGGTTATATTGCGGAGTTGGGTAGGTGGTTTGAGGGTCATAGACAAGGTTTGGGTAAAATCTAATGTAGTTTGGGTTTATTTTGGATTATTAGGAATATTGTTGGTTTAAGGTAGTTTACCAAGCACAAAGACCGATGCCGATCAAGGTGTGACCGATGTCGGTTCAGGATAACTGATATCGATTACTATGGATAATGGAAGAATGTTAAAAGTGGGTGTCTAAGCTCTCTCTGTATCTACACAAAGAGTTGGGGAGGCTGTGGTGAGGTTGTAAGTGAGGTATCAGATTTGGGTAAGGTTTTGTGAGGTTTTGGGGATGTTAGGTGCAATTTATTGAAAATTAATAGGGATATAGTAACCAACTTCGGTCGGGTGACCGATGTCGGTGAAAGAGGATAAAATGACATCGTTTAAGGTAACCAATGTTGGTAGGGGTGAAATGGTGGTAATTAAATAAATTTGGTTTTTGGGCTTCTCTATGATTGCACAGAGAATGGAGGGAGGATGGTTAGGCTCATAAAAATGTTAGGAAGGCTCAAGAATTACTAAAATTCAACTATGGAGAGGTAAAAGATGATGGGTGGTAGGTTGGGTAGATTGGAAGGAAAGTGGGGGTGAAGGAATCTTTGGAAAGAATAAGATCCGAATAACAAAAATATAAAGAACCTATTAAATACAAAAATGATGCAAGTCAAATACACTTATTTGTATTTGTAGGCCTGGTTGGTGAAGGATGGCAGTGGTTGATCCGTGAAGAACCTTGTGGTTAGTGCCACAACAAGGCTTCTCGAGTGCTCTCATGAATTAAAATGCATGTGGATGAGTATCAGTACTTGCTTCTTGGCTGTGGTTGAATATATTTCATCGTTTGGATGTTGAGAAAATATCTTATTTGTGCTTGAATACGAGATATCTCTCTCAAAACGTGAAGTTACTAACCTGGGAAAAAGGTTGTAAAATTGTAAATATTATAACCGATGACGGTTAGGGTGACTGGCGTCGGTTGAGGGTTAACCAGATTCGATTAAGCAGGAAATCCTATGTTTACACAAAATAGCAGATCTTTTCTATTTTCAGCATTCTCTAATTGTCCATTTGGGTCTCAAGTGATGGCTAGCACTTATATAATCATAGAGAAGGAATAGGAATTTAATGTTAGGGTTAGACTAAGTCCTAATTGGTTAAGATAAGTAGAGACACAATCCTCGTTTATTAATAGACTAAGAATAAGTCCATGATGAGGTGTCTAGGTGATGTGGCTAGGTGAGGTGTAAATTAATTCAATTAAAGTAATCGAATTAATTAATAGTGTGAGGATGAGCATTAATTCAATTTTAAGTAATTAAATTAATATAAATGTGGGGTAAGGGGTCATGGTTAGGTGAATATGTTACGTTAATTAATTAAAGGGGACCAAGGGAGTTTGATCCAAATTTGGTGTCTACATTTTCCCCTTTTTGTCGTGTAGCTTGTAGTGGTAATTGATTCCA
Organism: Taxus wallichiana var. yunnanensis; assembly: GCA_018340775.1. NCBI lineage: Eukaryota > Viridiplantae > Streptophyta > Pinopsida > Cupressales > Taxaceae > Taxus > Taxus wallichiana. Next base: position 749,824,844 of record CM031243.1, read on the forward strand.
AAAAATAGGAAGTGGTTACCCCAAATACATGTGAGAATTTAGTTACCCCTAGTAGGGTTGATGGTGAGGTTTCCCCAAGTGTGGGTGGAGGTGATCCCACTCAAACCAGGAGCTAATGAGGTGTTAGACGGAGTTGGTGAGTGGTTTGATAAATGGGTAAGTGATGAAAGTGGGGGTAGGTGGGTTGTAGGGAATGGTATGGGCACTTTTGTTAATGGGTAAGGATCATAATGGGTAATGGGTAAGGGTTATATCAAGTAATGGGTAATGGAAATCAAATGCACATACACGTATAGATTGTAACACGGTACCAGGTAAAAGAGCTTGAAAACTCTATGTTGTCCAAGGTCGATAGGTTATCCAAATAAGGTTGAAGTGATCAGTATCCAGGTATAGGATATAGTCCGTAGAAACACAACTTAGGTTAGGTGCAAGAATTTTTAAGTATGATCCGATACACCAAAGGTTTAGTTGAGATAAAAAGCACAACAATAGGTAAGGTAAGATCATTATACTAAACAACATGGATAACAACATCATAAGGTATAAGCGAGTACATGAATTCAAATGACACAATAGGCCATTCGTAAGGTTAGGGTATGTTGAGTAGGGAACATGTAAGGACAAGGTATAGGTAAAGAACAAGTCCCTAAACGTAGTTAAGGAAATGTATAGGTAGTGTAGGCTTGTGGGTAGGGTGGAAAATAGGTAGGGAGGAGGAGACAGGTGAGACTGGCCCAGAGGATATTAGGTGGGGTGATGATTAGTCACTTGATATGATCATTGTGTGATCATTGTTTTGATTTGTGATACATATATACTGACCAATGCGTTGAAGATGTGATGTTGTATAAGAGATTTTTGGAGGTAATACTATTTATTTTAATTGATGTATATGTGTATTGATACACAAACTCTCCCATTTATATAGTTGATGATGTTTATTGGATGGATGATGTACTCACTTTTAATTTCCATTGTTATTGTGTATTGATGGAAAATAGGTGAATTAGGCATGATTGAGTCAAGGTCATGTAGGCATGATGGAGTCAAGTATAGGCATGGTGGAGTTTAGGTGAGTTAGGCATGATTTGATCATATTTTTGGGTTTAATTTAATTTCCATGTTTATTGGTAATATGTAAAGTAAATGATGATGTTTATGTATGTTGTGATGTAAATTTCCAAATATTTGATATAATGGAAATGTGAAATGATTGATGTATGATATGATGATGTGATAAAATGGTAGGTATGTATGTTTGTATGTTTGTTTAATTCCCAAGTGTTGTGTAAAATGGAAACTAACTAAGGTAGCATGTGAATAGAAAAAGGGGGAAATTTGGTGAGGGTAAAGAGTAGTTGAGCTAACCTCCAAGGGCCCCATGACCTTGAAGTGATGCCTACATAGCCCTAGGAAAAAGGGGCCTCCGGCCAATGTAGTTATACTGTAAGGTAGGGAAGAATATGATGAGGTAGAGGGATGGGTTGGTAGGTTGTAGGCATGATTGAGTCTAGGTCAGTTAGGCATGGTTGAGTTTAGGTCATTTAGGCATGGTTGAGTTTAGGTCAGTTAGGCATGGTTGATTTTAGGTCATTTAGGCATGGTTGAGTTTAGGTCATTTAGGTATGGTTGAATTTAGGTTTCAAGGCTGGTCCTGTATAGGATAATCAACAAGTAATGAAGAAGGTGATTGGTAAGAGGTGATAAAAAGCTTCCTAATTGACAAGAACCATAACAATTCTATCATACCAAAGATGGGCTTATGAACGTAAGACCCTAAAGGTGTTGCATGATTGACTATTCTAAGGGTGAAGAAAGTCACATGATCATGAAATGTCACATTCGTGACACATCCCTTACAAGCGGGAAATTAGGGTGAAAAGGTGATGAGGTGAAAATAGTTTGGTTTTAGTGTAACCTAGTGTGAGACAGCATGCCTATTTGGTAAGAGACCCAAGATCAAAATAGGCAAGTCCATGACAAAAAAATTTATCTTTTTCTTTTTAATTTTGTTTTTATAGACTGGTCGATGCGGGAAGTCTATATGGGATGAGTAGATTATCTCCTTGAGGTCTTCATGAAGTTGATCGATGTGGGAAGCTTCAATATTTTATTTTACTTTTACAAGAATAATCTTTTTTTATGATAGACTATGTATAGTATGGCTAGCTTTGTATAGATTTCCTTTGAGGGAGCAGTCTATTTATAAGAGTGTGATAGAAAGAGTAGATGTCCCTTTTGAGGGATTCATATTTTTGCTAGAAATTAGACTCAAGGAGTTGAATCCCATTTTAATTTTTAAATTGTTTTGTTTTTGGACTTTTAGGTCATGGACAAGACTATAGAGAATGATAGGATCTTGTGTTGAATACAAAAAATAGAACACAGAGGTTAACTATAAAAGAGAGGGTTTAAGGAATGAATGACCATGGGATTCCATCTTGAAAAATAAGAAAAGTATCCATGAGATTCATGCCATGAGTAGAGCCATGGAACTCATATTGAAGACAAGGTGAAAAAGTGACGGTGATCACATGACTCTTTTTAGTCGTTGATCCTTAAAATAGGTAAAATGAAAGGTGAATGGTGCTCAAGGGACAAATGCTTTAACAAGACAAAATGTGATATAGGACTTTTTTCAACAATAGAATAGTCAAATATCTAGGCATTGAGGGGATCGGAGTTCAAGTTTACCTTCGAGTGAAGACAAATGATAAGCACATGATCCATAGGTATAAGTAACGATATAGGGTCCAAGCCAATTAGGAGAAAATTTTCCCCATTTACTTTTCTCCTCTTTTTTTACATGTTGATTTTCCTTCAGGATGAGGTTTTCGACACTGGAAGGTTTGTTCATGGACATTTTTATCGTATGCATGTTTGATATGTTTTGGTAGATTTGGAGGTGATCAATAACATTAAAACGACCTTCATCTAATAAATTGAGATGTGCTAAATGGTCTTAGAAAAAGTCGTAATCGTTGAGCATACCTTTGAGTGAGATACAAAGACTCAGAGACTCCGTGGATGAAGGTGGTGAAGTTGGTGAAGGCTTATCATCCTCAACGAGTTCGACTCCAAAATTCTTGGGAGATGGTTTGGCAAAGCAGTACAATGATGTCTTTGTATTTATGGGTGGTGCACGAGATGAAAATATGGAAACCTTTTTCATAGAAACTGTGAACTAAAACCCTTCCATGCAAAACGATGGAGGAAGGTGTGGGAAAATGGCGGTTTGTGAGATATTGAAGGTCGATGAAAATGGTCACATTTGGGAAGGCGACTTGGGTGAGTAGTAGAAGTATCAAGTCCCCAATACATTAAGTTTGTGTGAAGGTGGGGAGGACTATAAGGGAAAACATCACCTATGCGGTGATCATAGCAGGATGTTGGCGAAGGTTACCATTCTCTTAAGGTGTAAGGAATGTGTCGATGTTGTACAGTGGTACTCCCTTATAGTGAGACGTTGAAACACACCTTTCAAGGGATTGGTAAGTGGTATGTGGGTAATGAAATAGATGAATTACTAGGAAACGAAGAAGAAGAAGCATTGGTTGGTTGAGAAGTAGATGTGTTAGTGGATGGGTTAGCATTGTAGAGGTTGTGGTGCAAAGTGGGATTAGAGGAGTTAGGTGTGGGAGAGGTAGTGGAAATGTTAGTGGATGGGCTGTGGGTGAAGGAGAGGTGGTGGCAGCGGTAGATGCGTTGTTTAGTATAAGGACATCATTTCGTCTATATAACATGCTCCAAGTTTTGAATGGTGAAGGGTTAGTTGGAATGGTATAGTTATGTCCTTCATGTTTAAATTTTACACAACAATGTAAGGTTGAAGGAACACAACCCATGGACGTAGATCCAAGGTCCACCAAGTAAATAGGTCAGACCGAATTCCCCCTCTAAGGCATAGAACAATTCCGAGAATGCTATAGGGGCCCATGAAAATTTGGAGAATTATGGTTCTAAGGGTGGAATTTATGGCATCATTGAATGCATGTAACATAAATGGGTTATTATGCATGTAATTGGTATGGACGCACCTTTGGTTGTATGCATGGGAGGATACAATGTTGATGTTGGAACCGTCAGCTCGATCATAACACGTTGAATGTGTATATTAGAAATATATATGTAGATGATGTAGATCAAGGATTTCGCGATTTTTACTGTCAAGTTAATGCACCAAACTAAACACAAAAACCCTGAAAAACTCCAATGAAATCGATACCTGATGGACAAGATCCGAAGATGTAGACGGATAAGGAGGTCGATGTAGATAAGACGGGTGCACACGAACAATTCACACAGTAGATCCGAGTAACCTGCAAGACACCGATACTTGACAGAAAAAGACCACGTTAAAAGATATTTAAGTGGACTGCCCAAGAAGCGGATCCGGGAAGCGATAAGCTTCCTCGGCGGATGTCAGTCCACGTTTTCAATTAAGCAGAGAAGCATACATGATAAAAGATGTACGTAAGGACTAGATTTTCTGATCACAGTAATAAAACAGAATTTAGACAGCAGGCAGAAAGCAACAGAAAACAGGAAACTATGAAATAAAGCTGGATTTGTGTTACCTGTGTCCTTTTACCTGTCTGCAGGATGATCGGCGTCGATTATGTAGAATCGGCGTCGACTGATGTGATCGGCGTCGATAATGAATGATCGGCGTCGACTGAAAGTAGATCGGTCGATCGGGGACAGTGCGAGAAGATTTGGAAATCGGAAAGTGAAGGCCAGATCGTTAACGTCTGCTGGATGTGCCGAAGTCGGTGAGATATTGGAACAGAGTCACCAAAAGATCAATGGATACGTGCGATGTTGATGTGATAAGGACAGAGTAACGGTGCTCCTCTCAGGGATTGATTCGGACAAGATCCGCTCTCATTCGATACACTTGATGCTAAAAGATCTCTCATTCTCTCTCTTTCACGATCTGTCTCTGTTTGTCCTTCGTGTTCGTGCGTGTGCTTTTTCATCCTCCAGAACTGAGTTCTGGGCTTCTATTTATAATCGGCGCCGCTCCTAAAAATCGGCGCCGACCGTACCGAGTTGGCGCCCGATCGCGGAACAGACTCCCGAGATGGCCAAAATGAACGATTTCTAGAAAGATAAGAGTTATCCCAAATACGGGAAATATCCCGCTTGGGGAAGAGGAGAAATAGGGGTGATACATAGATAGGATAAATGTGGGGTAGATAAGTGGTTAGGATACATGTGAAGAGGTGTAATTAAATATTCGATATTTAATTACTCACGGGTAAGATAAGATAGGGTGAATTAAACTTAGGATAGGTGTTTAAATCACAAATCGAATAATATCCCAAGGGGATAGTGGTGACATAAACGTGCCCCAGGTTACCATAGAGAGAAAACGCGCACAAGGGACACCATGATGGATAATCAATTTTAGGTGTCTACATTTTGCCCCTTTTTGTCAAGTAACTTGCGATAAGCAAGGTTATGAGACAAAACAAAGAGATGGAAGAAGGGAGGAAAAAGTGATGATGTGATCCCCCTCAAACTAGGGATGGGATGGGTGATAGAACAGACGATCCCAAGTTTGAAAGAGGTAGATGAAAATGCAGGATGCCCCAGTCGGATGTCTGGAGTAGATCTGATCATTGATGACGCATAAAAATAAATAAAAAGGCAGCAACCTAAGGAACTCACATTGGTAGGAAAAACTAGACGGTCTCGTCATGAGACGACGTTAGTGCCTACAGACCCGCTTAACTCTAAGTTGCCAAAAAGTACGAGTGTCCCACGCAAAGGGAACAAACCCAAATAGACGGTGATATCGAAAAGATGTGCCGAAAGGCAATATTCAAAGACATAATAATGATCGAGATAGATAAGTAAGCCAAGCATCAACACTATGGCAAACATAGCTAGTAAAATCGGGCGGTGATCACAAGAATCGGCGATGACCAGTAAACTGGCGTCGAAAAAATCAGCGCCGACCCAATCGCAAAGACATATAAATATGCGAATGGAAAACGTAAACGATTTATTTTCATCGTGACGATTGATTCAGAGAGAGTCAAAAATTTGATTTGAGCATCATGGAAGCTTCTGGAAGCGGTCAGAAGCGGAGGAGGACACGACCTGGGGTAAGTGGTTCTTCTTGAACCCGTTGTACTTAATTTTTTTTTTTGTTTGATTTTTTTTTTTTGTGGGAGGCCAGGGTCCGATTTATGTCTGGACAGGCAATCGGCGTCGATTGGTATAATCGACGCTGATTATGTTAAAACGGCGCCGATTGGTATTAATCGGTAATCGACTAGAAATAAACGACGCGATTTTATTAAATCGCCGATCAGTATGGACTTGTGAATAGATAAAAATTTTCATTTTGTTTTGGATGTTCGATTTGGGTAAATATGAGACTAATATTGTTCTTGATGTGGGTGCAGCACGAGAGGCTCTACACATGAGGGATGCTATTCCCGAGTTACTTAGAGACTATTCTCCCCGATGTGACCGATGCGTATCGCGGCATTTAGAGTTAGCCAAAGCTTGGGGGCTTTAGGTACTACTGCACGAGTGCCGCGAGATGTGGAGCTGATGCGGGCACTAGTGTGACGATGGGATAGCCATACATGCACTTTTTGGTTCAGACGGGTGAGATGACCATCACCCATGAGGATATATATAGATTTGAGACTCGCGATCACTGGGACCCGATAGAGATTACACCGCGAGAGCCGCAGCAGAGGGCCCTAGTTCGATTGTGATAGAGATAGGGAAGATGATTGAGAGATAGTGTCCTGGGGCGGTGCGGATAGCCTCGCAGATATAGGCAGTGATAGCCCCCAGGAAGCGCAGATGTGATAGTTTTGATTCGTGGGATGGCGATATCCTATTTCACTCTACCGATTCAGGAGGTGGGAGATTCCCACTATTATTATTAGAAGCTGCGTTTGCGACATTCTCAGCGATTCAGTGTATTTGCCTTTCTTTGATGCCTTGATAGCTCGAGATATATCAATAGCTATGGATGTACACCAGTCGGAGGACAGTATTGATGTCATTTTTGTGCTCCATCACTAGGCATATGAGCATATAAGCGGTGATCAGTGCCATCCGGCTTCCTGGATGCCAAAGCAGCAGTGGGGGCTATTGATTATGGATTCGGTGATGGCGGGCCGACATGGCCACCTGGGGATACAGGAGATCAGCAGATTGGTATACCGAGCGTTTCGTGATGCCGACACCGGATCAGGTTATCTGGAGGCCATATCGGGTATTTCCGACATGGGCTAGTCAGGATGCTCACTTGGTGGCATTGAGACGGAGCAGGGTGGTTAGGGGCCGCAGGCCTGATATGTGGGAGTGAGTCCCGTTTGTGCGGGTATTGAGACGATTCGGCTAGTCAGCGCGAGGCAAAGGCCGACTACTTACACGCCTTATAAAGCGAGATAATGAGAGACCGATTTTCCGATTTTGATCCCGCAAATCCATTGAGAGAGGCCCCACCCTCCATGCATAAATGATGATGATGTTGGAGTAGGTGATGGTTATACCGCATGGTATGCGGCAGCTACCACGACATCTCCAAGCATCTATAGATGCCGACGAGGAGGACATAGCTACGATCTGTGGATAGACTGGAGGGAGAGCATGCCACCCTAACACAAACACATCAGGTGGTCTTGAGGAGATTAGGGCTCTGACAAAGGAGAGGGATGCCCTAATTTTGAGAGAGACACCGCCGCCAGAGCGAGATACAACGATCCAGCAGAGGATCGCTATTATCGACATAGGGAGGCCCTCCGGCCAAATATGGGAGACAGTACCATGTTGGAGTCCTGGTACACAGTGGTACAACCTCAGAGCACCACCAGAAGCAAAGCAAAGACTAAGCAGAAGAGCACCATTACGAGCACCGGGTACCGTGAGCTTGAGCACATACCAGTCTCTCCTTGCTGAGGTGAGATACTATGAGATGCCTTAGCACAAAGCATGCCCACATGTGCCTCTGAGATGCATGGGCGAGGAGGAGATCGTGGACGGCCACGGCCCAGTGGGGCCTAAGGTGGAGGGAGCACCGGGAGAGACCGAGGTGTGCGAGACCTCCAGCAGAAAGTGCGTCTAGCTCGATAAAGCGCGGCCAGAGAGACACTGATGATCCAGAGGAGGGTGGAGGAGATAGTGTCCTCCATGCATCATATTTTACTATATAGGATTGATATATTTTGTATCCGTGTAGTGATCTAGCCTTGATTGGAAGGCATTGTCAGATAGGTGGCTTGATTGAAATCCACCCATTTTTGTCAGAGACACACATGTATATATAGATTCATCATGTCATTTGTCATATAATTTTTCTCATGCTTTTGATTTTGATATACATGGATAGATGTAAGCGTAATTTGTGATGGATATAGATATAGACCGATAGATGATGAATAGATGTGATTGGATAGATATAGACCGATAGAGGATAGAAATAGATGTGATTTGATGTGATTGATATGTGGATAAAATTTTGATGAAAAAAGAGAAAGATAGATGTAATGTAACTTGGATGTACATACTTTTAGATATTTTGATGGATAGATAGATAGATGTGATTGATGTATGGATTTAATTTTGATGAAAATGGATATAGATAGATATAGTGTAACTTGGATGCACAAGTTTTTAGATATTTTGATGGGTAGATGGATAGATGTGATTGATGTATTCGGCATGTTTGAGATGTTAATTTAATTTTGATGAAAATAGATATGCAGATCCACATGTGTTGACAATACATGCTTTAGTAGATAAGATGAAATTAGATAGAAGATAAATTTTGATTAAATTAACATGTGAAATGTCAATTGATGGATGAAAAAAAAAAAAGAATAATGGGGAATACTTTTCATGGAGAGCCAAGGATGTAATGAAAACAACCTTGACTAAGTAAAGAAAATATATCAAAATAAGAAAGAAAATGATAAGTTGGACTCCCAACCGACCATAGATAGAACTGGATAGGAAATCACAAGATCATGCATGTAAGGCCCTATATGAGGTTAAAATAAACCGACACTAACTAGCCATGAAAATGCAGATTTAGGAGGGAAACGAAAGGAGCAAAGTAAGTAAGTATCTTGTCGGAATTTACAAGGGACGAGAATACATGTCCATCCGGGAAAATAGGATTCTCCATATGATCGACAAAAGGTCTTAAATCTCACTTCATGATTTTGGCAGAAAAGCAAACTGATCAATGCGGGAAGTTTGCTTGATATGGAAAGACTGATCAATACGAGAAGTCTTTCAGTGATGCTAAAAAGTGTATAAACTGACTGAAAGGCTGATCAATTGCAAGAAGCCTTGAATATTTCTTTGAGAAACAGCCATCCTTCAAGGGAGAAGTCTGTATTTTGAATTTTGATGATAGCCATCCTTCAAGGGCATGGTCTATATATTTTCTTTTTGATTCATTTGATAATGTATGGATAGCTGTCCTTCAAGGGATCAGTCTATCTTTTTGGATAGCATCTTCCTTTTTTTTTTTTTGGAAATCCTTTTGGAAGAAGCTGAGTTTAGACCTAGATAGATCAGATGGAGGGGAAGAAAACATAAAAGAACATGCACTCATGCCCCGAGTAGATCCGCTTAAGATAAGCACTTGGGACAGATGAAGCGGTGATTAAGGTGTTCCTACCATGAGGAGGAACATATCCAAAAGAAAAATGCAATGAGTAGAGCCGCGATACTCATATTTAAGGTAAACAAGACAATAGGCGGAGAACCACATAATTTCGAATCACCATGAAAGTATATGACTGGTTGTTTAGACGGATGAAAGATCTGTCTTGCGACTAGATTTGTGTAAGGTTTATTTTAACATGAGTAGAAGGGCCATAGATGCAAAGCATTAAGAGGTTCCACTTCAATTCTGTATACCATCCAGGAAGATAAACGATAAGCCCGGACTCCATATTTATGAGTGATAATGTACGGGCCCATCCAGGTTGGGAGCAAACTTACCACCACGCCGACTCCTTTCGAGTGTAGTGACATTTTGATTTTCTTTAAGAACAAGATCACCAATTTTGAAGTCATGGTGCTGCTTAAGTGCTTGTTATAAGCACATTTGACACGCTCAAGATAGACCCGATGATGTTCAAGAGCGTTGAGACGCGCTCATCTAATAATTCAAGTTGTCTTTAGACGATTTTGACGATAGTCCTCATCGGAGACAAATTCTCTAAGAGAAACACGGAGAGATGGGATTTGGACTTCCGAAGGAAGAACAAACCTCGAACCCATAGACGAGGGAGAAGGGAGTAGCACCGGTAGGAATACGAATGCTAGTCGATAAGCCTAGAGCGAAAGGGATATGTAAATGCCAATCCTACCCTGGCTCGACTAGTTACCTGCGAGGATATTATGCAAAGTTTTATTGGAAGCTTCGCCTAACCATTGGAAAGCTTGAGGATAGTATGGAGAAGCAAACCGGGCTTGATATTGAAAGCGTCCGCAGAGATTCTATAAATAACGTTCTTGAAAGACTTACCATTGCGACAAATAATGATATCTTTGATAAACCAAAATGTTTATAGGTTGCTTTTGTTGAAAAGAGGATAGCTAGCAATA